>MU188110.1:7844-18206 GCA_016904865.1 Pissodes strobi | reverse complement strand
AAGAGGCAAGCATGACAACGTTCTCTCAGAACGTGTGCAAAGTGCACTCCACTTTTTCAGCACGTGGTGTACACAGGAAAGACTAAATGTCAACCCAAGCAAAACCGTAGTGATCCCATTCACAAAAAGAAGGAAGCTATAGTTTAAAGCACCTACATCGGTAGAGCTTTCAAAAAAGGTTAAGTATCTTGGCATCGTTCTTGACCATAAACTAACCTGGAACCCTCACCTGGAAAAAACTATCAAAAAATCAACGGCAGCGCTTTGGACCTGCCAACGACTCTTTGGTAAAACAGGGGGCCTAAAACCTTCCATCATCTAGGGTCCTATAACACTGTTGTAAAGCCTATTATAACCTATGCCTCTTTAGAGTGGTGGGTAAAAACAAAGGAAATACAACACAGCGAAAGCTAATAAGAACAAAAGGCCCGCCTGTCTGGGTATAACAGGGGCTATGAAAATGTGCCCCACAGGAGCTCTAGAAACCCTACTGGACCTCTCTCCGCTGCACATATGCATAGGAAAGGAGGCCTGGACCAGTGCGTATAAAGTCACTCAGACACAAAAACTGAAGTGATGCAACCTGACTGGTCACCATAAAATTCTGAAGGGCAACCAGATAAAGGCAATGATTAAACCAATCGATACAATGGAAACAAGATTCCATTTTGATCGCTCCTTTGAAGTGGTAATTGAAGACCCCAATACTATAGAGGAAAGACTAAAACAACTACAGAGGGGATCACTTGCCTGGTACAACATGGATGGATCAAAGATGAAAGAAGGAGTGGGATCCGGAGTTTACGGACCTAGGTGTCGGATCTCTAGGAACCTTTAGGAAATACTCCCACAATCTTTCAAGCAGAACTAAATGTTTTCAATATAGCCATCTCTGAATGTGCCAAAAAAAACCTAAGAGGTGTATAGATCTATATCCTATTAGATAATCAAGCAGCTTTAAAGAATTACCTCCCCGCTAGTGTGGGATTGTCGGATGGCTGCAGATCAACTGGCAAACAGATACAGACTCACCCTAATATGGGGACCAGAGCACGAGAGTGTGGAAGGCATCGACGCCGCTAAGCAGCTCGCGCGGAATGGTGCACGGACTGCCTTTTGCGGGCCTGAACCATTCTATGGCATCACTAGAGGACACGTAAAGAATGAACTCAGAAATTGGGGAAAAAGGCGGAGAGAGACACATTGGGCACCTGGAGAGACAGGTCAAAAGACTCATCTCTCGCTCGCCTAACTACACAAAAAAGCATCTCAAGCTACACAAAAAAAAAAATTAGATAAAATTGGTCGTAGACCTTCTCAATGGGCATGGCCCCTAGAGATACCACCTCAAGGATATGAGGAAAACCACTGACGAACAATGCAGATTCTACCAAGCAATAGCTGAAACGTCAGAGCACTTACTCTGTAAGTGTCAGGCACTGACTCGCCGAGGATTGAGACATCTCGAAAATGCCCTTGTGGCACCGGGAAATCTACAAAAGTTCAACCCTCGAAATATTCTGAGGTTCTCGAAGGAAGAATTTTCGTGTAAAATAGAAGGGCATGCGCAAAAGATCAATTGTGGTGTACGCGTTGAAGGCAAATCTTGTCGAGCGAGCCCTCTACCTACCACACCTTACCATACCATTGCATTGGGTTTTCAATATTCAATATTTTACTACTACTATTACTAGGAATTTTATCGATAGATATCTTCATTTTGATTCAAAAGATCCTTCAGCCCAAAATTCTTATAGAACGACCTATGTGATTATCTGATCTAAAATGTAGAAATAAACTGTTCACAAGGGCAAAAAAATGCACTAAAAGTAAATAACTACAAAAATCATCTATGTTGTTTTTTAAAAAAGACTCACAATTCTATAACGGCAATCAAAAACAAAGAAAAACACAAAACATGACCAAGAATTATCAATCTATGCCGTATATTATACGAAAATTATCGGAAAACCTTCAAAGGGAATTTAAAAATCCTAATATTACTGTCAGTCATAGGGGACACAATCTTTTAAAATATAATGTTATCAAATATTCCAATAGAAAAAATCCATGTAGTGTATGAAATATGAAAAACTAACACAAAACAAGTTAACAGAATATAAGTATGTACATCATAAAATAAAAGGAACAAAAACCCAATGAAAATGCCTGATTTTTTAAAGAGAATTAATTTTTCTTACCAAAAAGAATTGGACCCCTTAAAATAACAAACATTCCGTTCTCATTTTTTACTGTGCAACATGTAGCTCTAATAATAAAAATATTGTATAATGAACTATTTGAACAAATTTGTACTTTTTATAAAAACCGTTTTAAAATCGTTATAAAGAGGCTATTATTCTATGAAAGAATTTCTTTCCAAAATATTTAAATGGCCATGTTGTCATATGCGTGAATGTATATACTTTTATATGTTTCTTATGAATTTGTACCATTGTGTAAGCTATGCAATTTCTCATTATTGACATATTGTAGGTGATTTCTTATTTACACTTTTTATTGTATTTTATTGACGTGTACATACATTTTGTTTTTTAGCTGAAGCGCAAATTAACATATTATTATTATTATTATTATTATTATTTCTTCGGTATCACATAGTTTTTTCTATGGGGCTATGGTTTGGCTTTCTGACGAAGTAAGGTTACTCTTTCTTCAATGAAGGTCTTATGCTTGCTGCTGGTTTCCTATAGCACTTTCCGTACTATATGAGCGGTACCAGTACAACCGTTTTCTGAAGTGACAACAGATTTGGGTTCCGGGGAGTTGCTTTATCATTTCACAGGTGTTGTGCGATATCAATCCTGTGGCGCCGATTACTACAGGGACTACTATTGTTTTCATGTTCCATAGGCGTTGTATTTCAATTTGTAGATCTTTGTATTTCAGGCGTTTCTCTGCTTCCTTTTTTGTAATATTGTAGTCCGAAGGGATCGCTACGTCTATTAGCATGCATGTGTTCTGTTTCTTGTCTTTTACAATGATGTCAGGCTTGTTTGCTAGTATGGTTCTGTCAGTTTCCACTTGTGTGTCCCATATTATTGTGGTTTCGGGAGTGTCGGTGACGGGGTCGCGGCTGTGTTTGTACCATTTTTCATGTGCTTTTACTCCATACTCCTTGCAGATGTTCCAGTGCAGGTGGGCGGCGACTGTATTGTGGCGGTTCAGGTAAGCTTTCTTCGCTAGGATGGGGCACCCTGACACTATATGGTGGATGGTTTCAGAATGGGCGTGGCACAGTCTACATTTTGGGTTTATGTCTGCCTTCATTATCCTTGCCTTCATATAGTTGGTGGCTATAGCTTGCTCCTGACATGCAGTTACCAGTGCTTCGGTTTCTATTTTTAGGTTTGCATGGGTGAGCCACTTCCATGATGCAATTGTGTTGATGGTTTCCTTTTCCGACTCCTTTGCGATTTGTCCATGTAGGGCCTTTTCCTTCCACCTTGTTGTCTGTTCTCTTCTCTTCTGTTGTTTCAATCCTTCTTTAATCTGTTTAACTCTTTTTGTTTCAGGTTGATTCGGGTTGACGTTTTCCATTTCGTTGTCTTCGCTGTTGTCTTCCTTTCTGCTTCGGTCTCTTTGTCGGTTCACCTTGCCGATGTATTTGTCTTTCCTTTTCAGGTTGAGTTAAGCGTTCAGTCCTCTTATCGTGATGGTGTGACAGTTTTCCAGGTTTTGCATGCCTTTCCCGGCAAGTATAATCGGTCTAGGTCGGCTTTTGGGTGGAGTCCGCCGTGGATGTTGAGTAGCTTCCGGGTTTGTGTGTTAATTTTTCTGATTTCTGTTAGCGTCCACTTGATGATGCCGAAACTGTATTGTATTACAGGGACTGCTAGGGTTGTAATTGCAGAGATCTTGTTTTTGGCATTGAGTTCGGTCTTGAGTATTTCTCTGGTTCTTCTGTAATATTCCTTTTCCAGTCTCACTTTCATCTTCTGCTGAATTCCGTCGTTCCCGTCAATTCCCAGGTACTTGTACACTTCGTGTTGTTCTAATGCCTTGATATCAGTGTTCTTGTCTAGTACTATGTTTTCCTTCGTTTGTAGCTCTCCTTTGATGAATGTAGCCTTTGCGAATTTATTTAGTCCAAATTGCATCTGTATGTCTCTGCTAAATTCATGTACTTTTTCTAGTTGTTGCGTTAGTTCTTCTTCACTTTTAGCTATCAGCTTCAGATCATCAACGTACAGGAGATGGTTTATCTTTTGCTTCTCGTTTCTGCAGGTGTATCCTGTGCCTGTTGTCTTAAGGATGGTACTCAGGGGGAACAGGGACATACAAAACAGCAGGGGTGATAGCGAATCTCCTTGGTAAATACCGTTTTTGATGTTAATTTCTTTGATTATGGGGTTGATGATCCATTTGACAGTTGTAGGTCAGTTTTCCAAGTGGTCATGGTTTTCGTTATGAAGGCTAGTAGTGTTGGGAATGTTCGGTATATGTTCATGGTTTCCACTATCCAGCTGTGAGGTATACTGTCAAAAGCTTTTATGTCAATCCAGGCTATTGATAGGTTTTTGCGGTTGTTCTTGCAGTCTTTTTGGGTCGTGTTGCTGGTTAAGAGGTGGTCTTTGCACCCGTAAGAGTTCTTAACGCAGCTGTTTTGTTCGTCAGGGAAGAGGTTATTTTCTACTAGATGTGAGTAGAGTCTTTCTGATATAATAATAATAATAATAATAATAATAATAATAATAATAATAATAAACTTTTATTTGTATCCAAAAAACATTTAACATACATATTCGATTCAAGCCATGGCGAGATCTAGCCTAAGGCTACTCTATCTAACCATGTTAGATAGAGATATTATCTTTATTAGGATTTTGTACACATTGTTCAAGCAGGTTATGGGGCGATATGATTTGGCTTTTTCAGTGTCCTCGGATTTGGGAATCAGGTAAGTCTTGCCTTTTGTAAGCCAAGCGGGCGTCTCCTGTTCTTCCTTTATCATGCCGTTGTAAGAATTTGCTAGGGTTTCATGTATTGCTTCTAGTTTCTTCCACCAAAAGTTTGGTATTCCGTCTATCCCCGCTGCTTTCCAGTTTGCTGTTCCATCAATTGCTAGCTTGATTTCGGCTAGTCTGATGTCTGGCCATTCCATGCGTTTTATTTTGGTGGTTTTTTCGTATTCTCTCTGAATCCAGGTCGCAGTACTGTTGTGTCTGATGTCTCTTTCCCATATACTTCTCCAGTACTCTTGTATCTCTGTCTCATTTGGCGTCCCTGTGATTACGTTTTTCTTCCCAAATATCTCGTTGTAGAGTCTGTGTGGGTTTTCCGTGTACTGTTTATTCTGGTAGTACTGGTTGCTTCTCTCGGTGTATCGTTTTATTCTGTAGGCTTTCGCTGCTCTTTGTTGTTTTAGTTTTTCTTGCGTTGCCATGAGTTGAGTCTCCTTGGTGATTTGGTACTTCGCATATAGTTCTCTTTTCTTATCTTTCATTGTCTTACTGAGCGTATGGCTTTGTGTCTCTTTCAATTGTGATAGATCTTTTCTCAACGTTGCTATTCGGCACTGGATTCTTCGCTTCCATGGTGGTCCTCCTTCTCTCGCTTTAGGTCGTTTCCCTTTCTTTTCTGATATCAGTATGTTCTGTATTGTTGCTGCTGTTGCGTACGCGAGGTTGTTGATTGCTGTCAGGTTTCTGTAGTCATCTGGTTGTTGATCTATTATTTCTTTAATTGCCTCATTGCCGCTTTTGATTAGTTTTTTGGCTTTTCCGTTGTTGTTTATTCACTTTAGGGATATTCTTTGTGTGTTTTCGTCTATCTTTACTTCTTTTAGGGTGATCAGTATTTTCTCCCTAAGCTCACTGCATGTTTCGTTATGATCTTCTGTTACTGCTCTGTGATACTGGTTGCCTTGTTCTCTGCTTTTGGGTCTATTTTTGCTTTCTATTTCTTGGCTCTGTATCTCTAGGACTCGTGTTTCTCTCTGTTCTTCATCTGTATTCTCCTTATCCTCTGTTTCTTTCTGTTTTGTTTCTTCAATGTTGGCTGCTATTGTTTGGCTGTGAATCTCGGCTTTCACTTCTTTCAAGATGTTTTCTAAGTCTGGCGCGTTGATTTTGTTCTGTTGCTTGATGTATCTTCTCTGCGTGGCCATGGTGTTTGCAGTGAGGTTATGTTTTGCGTGTGGGTTCCGGGTTTTCCAGAGTCTGAATGCTTTGTTGATGTTGGCTGTTCCACTTTTTTCTACTATGAGGAGGTGGCACCACATTATTTCTTTGTACTCCTCAACTACTGTCCATTTGGTACTTTCTGGCTTCTTGGTTTTGCTTGATTGTTGACTTTGTTCTTTGGTTGGCTTCTGGGTGCTTTGTTTATTATTATTATTATTATTATTATTATTGTATACTCAAATTACAATAAAAATTTTATCTTTAGAATAAACTCGTAATCAATAGAATATCAAAGTATTAAAAGTAGGTTACTTTTTGCCCTAGTGCAAAAAGTTAAACTTTTGGCACAGTGTATAGTGCACGATCTTAGAAAAACGCAATTTTCTTATACATCCCGATTATAGAGAAAGTAATGAAAAGGTGAATTGGTTGGGCGACATCTAGGAAACCTTAAATTCTTAATCCGATAAACCGATAAAAGCGTGAGACACAAAGGGACATTATTAATATATAAAACTATGTAGTGATAAAATAATAGTTATATTAGAAATTTAAATTAAACTTAACTTGCCAAACAGTCCAATTCCAAATTGTCCTCCACACTAGACAAATTAACAAGCACCGTGGCTAGATTATTGTATATAATTCAATAGCGATGTAGTTTGTAAATCGGAAGCATTTTGGCTTTGGATATTCCACCATTCCGGTTGTTTAATGTACAATTATAAATATACACGCAATCAGGCAAAGATAATTTAAAGTCTTGATATAACCTTAACCAAACTTAATCAATTTGCTGATATAATAATACAGTTAATTTTTGACTTGCTATATTTTCATGGCGACATTAGGTTCAATGTAACTTTTGCCGTGGTAATATTTTAAAACAAAGCAACTAGTTATGAAGTCACCATATTTAATACATATTAGTTAAAATAATAACCTATCACAAATCCCTTAAGTGTTTGAAGTCGCGAATTCTATAGATGCAATAAGATGCATTCATATTCAAACAGATGCCGGCAAAGCGCTTTAAAATTTATATATTCGTGGATCTTAAGTGAAATACTCCATGAATAGAAATATAAATAAGCAAACAACTTCTCGAAAGCTAGATAAAAGCAGCTTTCTGATACTTACTGATTATTGACAAGAAAATAATTGGAAAATAAGAACTGTGAAGGCTTTCAACCATGAATCTGCAAATGATGTAGATTTTCATTTTTTATAGAGGTAAGCTAAATCATTACTTATTACATTATTACTTGATAATTATCATTAAAAATTGTAAATAAATGAAAGTACATAAGGATACGCAAATAATGAAATTACGTGGCTCTATTCAAAACAAACATCGCAAACTTGCCAAAGGGTCCAATTACAAATTAACCGCGACACCAAACGGATCAACAAACCCTGTCGCAGGTTTATTGCCTATAATTCAATTGCAATGCATTTCAGAATTCGGAGGCATCTTGGCCTTAGGGGACAAGGTTGTTTGATGCACAATTGGAGGTCTACGAATAACATAATTTAAAGATTTTCGTGAAACCAATTGCTTAGTTATGGATGCAGCATTCGATATACTTTCTGTGTTATGGCTTGCGTTATAACCATTTTAGGATGTTACAAATTTTTGGTGTTAAAAGCTGCTTTCCTTATATAATAAGCAAATGTCTGGCGGTTCATTTGAAAGGCACAGTTACCAAAAACGAGGGACATGAGATTATGAATATATATATGCATCACCAAGCAAACGGAAAACAGATTTTGTATATTTCATACATACCTACAAAACTTTACGAGCCTTTTACACCTGAGCCCAGCCAAGGAGAGATGGTATCGAAAATAGCAGAAGTGATAGAACGGGAACATTATTTGGATGCACTTGAGGAGGACTATAAGAAGCGGAAATTACAAAATAAATTATAACATTACAACATTGAAAAAGGTTAAAGCAAAATTTTATGGCAAAGGGATTAAGACTGATTGATGATGAAATAAGCGATGAAGAGGATCTGCAAAAAATATAGATGAACAATATTCAGACTATGTGTAACAAAATTAATTGGAAAATGATGATCCGTTAGACATTAATGAAGATAATCTTTTGAGTCAATGGATGATTACCCCATACACATTCACAGAGTCTAAAAACAAAACTAAATATTTTGTTGGCTTGATAATACGACGCTTGGTGAACGAACCATAAAAGTGAACCAAGTAATCAACCAGAAGACACCATGGTTCCGCCCAGAAATCAAGGAACAGTGTAAAGAAAAAAGAAAAGCCTACCTAAAACATTGCACTCTGCGAACGCCAGAAACATATAACGAGTATAAGCAAGTTAGGAACAAAACTAACGAACTAGCGAGAAAAACAAAGAACGAACACTGGGAAATGTTCTCCAAACGCCTGGAAGATGATTTCTACGGGCTTCAAAAGGATATGGCGATTCATAAGATCGCAGAGAAAGGAGGTCAATGAACTACTAGAACCAACCCACATAAGAGTGGATCAGATATTTAACCGATCTGTATAAAACGACAAACACGGGAGATGAGCCTACCACACCAGAAACAGCTATTAACGCAGATGCCACGATCAATACATCCGAGGTAGAAAACGCACTACAGAAACTAAGAAATAGAAAAAGCGCCGGGCAAGACGGTATACAAAACGAATTGCTCAAATACGGTGGGCAAAGACTAACAGAAGAATTAACAACTTTAATACAGAAAATTATATATCAACACAAAATCCCAGATGAATAGCGAACCAGCACTACTATCCTAATGTTCAAAAAAGAGGACAAAAAAATACCATCAAATTATAGAGGAATAAACCTTTTAAGCACTGCTCTAAAACTAACAACTAAAGTAATTACGAACAAAATCAACAATCTTACATCGTTGGCGGACGAACAATAGGGATTCAGTTTGGGAAGATCTTGCACAGGCGTATTAAGACAAATAGTGGAGAAATCGATTGAATAAAACAAGCCAGCGTTTGTATGTTTTGTTGATCTAACTAGAGCATTTGACCGTGTCCAGCTGAAAGACGTCCTGCATCTCCTTTACAACAGGCAAATCTCACACAATCTCATTAAAACCATAGAGACCATATATACAAACAATAAAATACGAGCACAAATAGAAGGAGACCTCACAGAACCAATACCAGCGGGTTGCGGTATTTGTCAGGGAGACTCCCTGAGTCCTACCCTTTTCAATTTAATAATGGAAGAAATTGTTCGAAGTATTCGAGGGCTAAAGGGATACAAAATGGAGGATGCATAAATCAAAATAATGTGTTATGCTGACGATACCGCTCTCATTGCAGAAAATGAAGATGACTTACAAAGGTTATTACACTGATTCAACCTAACAGCCAAGTCTCTAAATATGGATATATCACCGACCAAAACAAAGTGCTTAACAACATCAAAAACCTCTCTAAGATGCAAACTTGAACTTGACGGTAAAGTAATCGAGCAGAAAATGAAATTTAACTACCTTGGCATAGAACTTTCCGGCTTTGGTGAGATTGAAGCAGAGGTGAGAGATCAAACAACAAAAGCAATTAGAATAGCTGGCTGCCTGAATACAATATGGTGCAATAAGAGAATGGGAACGGACACTAAATCGAGGATCTACAAAACCGTCGTGAGGCCGGTGATGACATATACCGCAGAAACGAGGCCAGAAACAGCGAAAACCAAAAGACCCCTAGAGGCAGCTGAGATGAAGATACTCCGTAGAATCACTGGAAAGACACTGCTGGATAGAGAGAGAAGCGAGAATATCAGAACAGCCTGTAATGTCAAGAACATCAATGACTGGGTAGCGAACAGGAAGAAGGAATGGAATGAACACATAAGCAGGATGGAAAACCGCAGACTTGTGAGAATTGCTCGCGTCAAGTCCCCATTGGGACGAAGAGACGTTGGGCGCCCCAACGATGGAGCGACAGCCTCACGCAAGTGGACGATAATTGAACAGGCGACTAGCCTAAAATCAAGAATGAAGAAGAAGAAGAAGATAATAAGATAAAGCCGTGTAGCCAAAGACAGAAGACATTTTCAAAATAATTCTTTCGTTGAGTACTGATAGGAGTTGATATATTGTTTTAAAAATCAAATTTTATGTAAATAATTACTTACAAATTTATAGAATTTACTAAAATCAAGTTTTTTGCCATAAGTAGCAAATTATTG
>MU188109.1:104476-128349 GCA_016904865.1 Pissodes strobi | reverse complement strand
CGAAGTCAGGTCCATAGGCAACAAGCGGTAGGAGCGTATATGTGACAATATTCGAAATAAACAGGTACTTTTCGATGATATTTGAAGAAATGCGAAAATTGTGTGCCCGTATAAGATTTCGGACTAGATCTCATATTAGAAAATTCTTAAAATTAGCAGCCAAAAAGGCTAAATGAAGGCGAATGAAGTCGAAAAATTAAAAGCTTTATTAAATTGAACAGATAAATTATTGCTGTGAGGCGCTTATTCTTACTGTTGACGACATAGAGTAGAGGATAAAAGGCATTTGCTGTTCAGCTGTTTGGCGAATCAGAAAACGTTATTTTTAACGAAAATTAGAAAAATCGGTAGCCCATTATTTACCTTCCCTCAAAAGATCGAAAAATTTTAATATCGATGAAAATGTGTTTAATAACTAACTTGATAGCGTAGATGATGGAAAAATCATTAGTTTTTCTCTAGTCGATCTGGATTTCCGGTTTTTCACAAAAATTTTCCGGAAAATCACGATTTAAAATGTATCCAAATATGATTGAAAACTGCTGTTTTCACTATTTAACAGAGAATAATTAATGACTCTATAAATCTTGAAATTATCAAGCGACTATAACATATTTTCTGTCACTCATAGGCGCTCCATAATGAGTTAAAATTTGTGAAAAACTGTATTTAAAGAACTAATTGTTTCCTAAAAAAACGGCCATATTTTAATTCAGCAAATTCGAAAGTATCGGTATCGAATCAGAAAATTTTATTAATCCTGAAATTGAAATAAAATCTATAGTCGATATAAAACTTTCGTTACTTTCCCTCAAAAAAATAATAACTTAATAGCATAGATGATGAAAAAATAATTAGCTTTTATCTAGTTGATCCGAGTTTCCGATATTTCATAAAAATTTTCCGAAAAAAATGTTCGAAAAGTCTTGTGAGAGCAATTTCATCTCGGTCGCCCAAAACTGCGAGACTGGAATGACCCCCTGCCATTTGCTTGTGAATCTATCTTCAAGAAGGTCTGTTTTAAATTTTGTTATTGAAATACAAACTGACTCGCTACTCAAAAAAGTTTCAATATTCAGGTTATAATTAATAACAATCGCCCCAATTAATTAATGAATGGGCCAGATGTATATTCAGTTTTAAAATTGTTAATCTTTTACCTTCTCGAGAAAAACTTTGGGTAGAGAAAATTTGACAAAAAATTTACATTTTTTCGTGCTCCTCAAACTTCATGCTTATTTCAAGGGCTTTTGGCAAATTTAACTCACCAACATTTTTGAGCTTTTTAACTTTACTTGGCCGTATTTTGCCATTTTGATGTTTAAACATCATACGCGGCGGTATAAGAGCTGTTGTTCAAGCGGATGGGGATGGAAATGTGTAAACGGCTGTGACATCATAACCATGCGCAGTGATTTTACGAGGGCTGTTCAAATATTTGTGCATGTCGATATAGGATATGTTTACACATCAGTGTCTCGAGGACTAGAGGATTCGCTCATTTTTTTTTTGATAAATAACTAGGACAATTGAAAAAAGTAAATGGTATACAGTCTTCTCGGGGTATAGCTTTTAGCTATTTATGTCGTAAACTTATGTCTTTTGGAAGACCAAAAATATTTAAGATACATTTTTATAGTTTCCATTACAGCCAGGAATACAACACTTTTGAGGCATAATTACACTAAGTGTCAGTTACCACAAATCTAGCCGAAACCGAGAGAAAAACATAATTAAACTAATGAACTGTGGTGTAAACAAACTGGCCAACCGGCACACAAGCAACAAGCCTTTAAGTCCGAAACATGTGGTTTTACGTATTTAAAATTACGTCTAACAATATAAAGTGTACCTAAATGTACAACACAACGAAATATTAGGTACAAATTTCACGCACTTGAAAGCACATAAATAACAGTAATTACCGTAGCCACTATCGCCAAATTCGCAAATTAATCGGCTGTTTTGTTTTTTCTTCCTAAGGGCTCTATAAGGAAAGTATTGTTTTAGAAAAGCGCACGAACAAGGTAGTAGTACTAAATAAATAAATAAATAAATTACGAAATACCACATTATAAAAAGAGGAAAGAACATTTTCTGGAAATATGTTTTTTTACAATATTGAAGAAATTGTAATATAAGAAATACATTGATAGGGCCTCCTAATATTAGCCACTATTGCATTAGTGTGGCAACGTTGCAACCATTTGCGCCTCGATCATGATTACGCTTCCACCCGCAAGTCCCCCTCCTACATCTTCGCTCCAAATCGCAAAGGCCCACATGCATGACGTCACGAGCATAAATTTTCTGAGCACTTTGTCCTTTCATAGAGGTATTGTTGCATCCATATGAAGCTACGGGATAAAGCTCTGTTGAAGTATACAAAATTCAGAAATGAGGGAGCTTAGAATTATTGTAAACAATTTAGAAATTTAGCGAATAAGGCTGTCATTTCGCTTTGATTTTCTGGAAAACTATAATATTTGTAAACATTTCGTCGCAAGGTAATGAATCTGCACCATTAAGATTAGACCTATAGGAGCTGGTAATAATACTAAAATTCTCCTATATGCATGTAGTTTCTAGTATGTTGCCTTTTATAATAAATAAATGAATGGCGTGCACGAAGCAATACTCTAACCTAGGTTTGGTCGAATATATAGCGACACCAATTACAATCGGTTTCATACGTTTCATGTAGAACCACTTTGGTTGATTCGCATAACCCAATATCGACTATTCATGGGAAGGTGATGGATCTCTTCAATATTGCTTTTCCTATATCTAAAATAAATCTCAAAATGAAATCTAAAAAATCCTGGTTTACAAAAGGGCTTGAAACTTCCTAAAAAAATCTGCGATCGCTACATTTTACGGTTTGTCCAGTCTTCATATCTATTTCAACAAATACCGCTGCTTATATCGTTTTCTAATAATTAGAATAACTAAAGATTCAAATTGTCTGATTACCTCGTCGAACACCCAGACGGAGTGCCAGCACATCATCAATGGCATCCGGCAAAGCAACAACCGCCGCTCAGCACCACTTTCTGAGATCACCTCAAGTTCGAACGCTATGGCTTTAGAGGTCAGACTTAGTCCTGGTTTGCCTCTTTCCTTACGGGTCTTCGCCAGCATGTCATCATAGGGCCTACATGCTCTGATTATCAATTCATTGAGTGCAGTGTTCCTCAGGGCTCAGTCTTGGGTACTATTTTATTTCTGCTTTACATCAATGATCTTGCAGGGCTTCGGATTAATAGACAATTCACCATCTATGCAGATGATACATCCATTTTTGGCATGGTCAAGATCCTATATTACTTCATATAACCATATTGCAGGATCGTGAGAGAGTAAAATTAAGGTGCGATTCCAATCAGTTAACTGTTAATCCTACAAAGTGAAAACTCAAGTGTTACTCTCTGATTGTATGTACATCTGAATGCAAATTCTTTGGCATTATTATGGATAATAATCTCATATCAAGACCCTAGCCAATAAACTATCTTCTGTGTATTTTGCAATCATGGTGGCTGTTCAGGAGCCTGGATCAGATATTGACAGGAAGATCAATTGCATCTTCGTTACGGAATACCTTTCTGGAGAAATGCAAGCAGTTACCTAGTACAAATGTTGCTAATTATTCAAAAAAGAGCTATCCGGTATATTTGTATGGCTAGACATCTTGATTCATGTCGCCCTCTATTTCTTCGTGAGAACATAATGACTCTTCCTTGCTTATACATATATTCATGAGACTGCTTGCCTTTTAAAAGTCGAGATAGATTTTTGGTGAATAATCGTATGTACCCAAGCAGGAATCAAAATATACTTAGACTTCCCAAACCATCTTACAGCTTGACAAGGAAGTCCATATTTTATGAGGTTATTCATATATTTAGTCACCTTCCTTAAAGCGCAAGGGGGTCTACATGCCTTTCAGAATTTAAAAGAAGGACAAAGAAGGTTCTCATTGAACATGCATACTACTCACTAAATAAGTACTTTGCAGAAACTCTCTAGGTGTCATGGGCACACAGTGGGAACATTTTGTATTGCAAATATTTTTTATCTTACTTGTATCTTTGTATGTTTATCAAATTTAACGTATGCTGATTTTCACATTTTTTTTTCTTTACATAATATGTGGAAGTTTGATTTTGTGTTTATTTAAGTTTTATATTATGTGTAAGTTTTATATTTCCATTAAGTGTTTTTCTTTCTCCCTATAACTATGTTAAGTATTAGAATCAGGACCGCTTTGTTAATGACATATGTAATGTTTGAACAATAGATTATTTTGATTAATTGATTAATTGATATAACATCACATCAGTATCCACAGGACTGAAAAGCAGCCAATATTTTCCCAATTCATAAAATTTCTAACCTTGTAAATATTTTTCACTTTAGGCAAATAAGTGTCCTACCAAATATGTCAAAATTTTTAGAAAAAAATAATTGCTGCTCAATTAAATGCATACTTATACTAAATTAATAATATCCCACCTGTTAGTCAGTTAGTAAAGATCACAGTACAACAACGGCTCTGCTTTTCATTAATGATGACCCTTACAGAGCATATGACGACAGCAAGAGCTTCATCTTGATTCTTTTCGACTACAGCAAGACATTCGATGCTTTGGATCACGCCATATTGAATACCAAATTGAAATACTTTGGGCTAGAAGATGGCGTCTTTTTTTCTGATTTTTTTTTTAAAAGTCGTCAACAAAAAATATTTGATGGAATTTGTTCTAATTATCTTTCAGTTAATAAGGATTTTGCCCAGGCTATAGGCTAATTTTGTCTATTTATACGGATTTGTCTCAGCCTGTGAATCATTGTAGTACATTAGTGCGCTAGTGACGCCCAACTCCTTTCTTCTCTTAATTCAGATCAAATTGATAATGCAATAGAAGGTATTAATATGGACCTTCAGATGGTGTCAATGGTCTCAAAAGATCATGGTCTCATCTTAAATGAAATTGAAACACAACTAATAGTTATCGATCTATAAAGTGATCCAAACTCAGAATATATTAATTAAACAGACTGATCACGGCTGCAGATATCCATACCCACTTGCCCGTTACAAGCATGTGATTTTATCTCTAAGAACCGGAATGCCTTCTTTCAACGCTCATGTCCTACAATGCAGCCTTTTTGAAATCATTCCCGTGCCTCCTTCCTCGAATAATTTACTCGCTTATTAAAACTTCATTTTGTTTTTAATTTACTACATATTGTATTAATGTAAATGTTGATTTAATTTTTTTTTATTGTTAATTAATTTTTGCAATAATTATCCCTCTTCCGAGTGGCTGAATAAGCAACTCATTTCGAACAATTGATTGATATTTTTCATAATGCAAAGGCTTTTTTAATTATTTACTTATTATTTATTTAATTAAAAGTTTGAACGTGTAATTTCAACCCATAATAGTAAAATTCAATATATTAAAATTTTATTAAAAAATAGTAAATATTAGTTGGTTTATTCTATACTATGATAGTGCTTTTGGATATTATTGATGGAAAATAAAGAAAGCTTTTAGTTTTTCGTCTTTAGTTAATGGTCATAAGACATTCAGTTAGAAATATATTTGAATGTTAAACTAACATCATATGCCTTTAATGCCTGTAAATAACTCACATGATCGTATCGGTGAGTAAAAGTACAGCTACATTATTCTCCTTTTTTTCGATATCACTATTTTGTTTATAATGATAATCGGTATAACTTTTATAAGAAAGTTCACCATTCACATGAAATGCAAGCAGATATCTGAGAAGTTAAATACCTTCAATTTGATACGTTATTTTTAGCTAGCAAACATTTGAACCTCAAGTTCAACGCTTCAAGTAACTGTGTCAAATCCGTGTAATTATAGTGCCATTTCACTTTCTTCAATTAATTTATTTCTACGAAGGAATTTTAAGAAGTTTGAAAAAATTGTGGTGTACACTTTCGCACTTACTCTTTCCATGTGAATAGCGTTAATTATTCTAAAAATTTAATAAATGTAGGTTCGCGAGATTAAATCAGCCGTATTAATTTAAATAGAAAATAGAGTCGAGTCGAATTAATTATTTTACAACTTACAGAATTTAATTCTCTACGGATATGCATCTTGGCATGGTTATAGTTTTACATTACAGCACTTATAGAGGGAATATACAGGGTATTTTGTAATTCGAGGAAATAATTATTGAGTTATTTTAAACAGAAAGGTCGTTTAAACATAATGTTCGTAATGACTTCGCCTGTACAGGGTAGGGTGTCCCAAATTCAAGCCTCATCATTGGGATCTCGGAATCTAGAAGAGATACGAGGTCGGTTAAATGGAGGCAAAGTAGCGCAATTTGATGCTGATCGAAATGCCACCTTACAAGTTTAAAAATTTCGAATACTTCCGAAGATTTTTGGAAAAGAACGAATATTTGCGATTTAGTTTTTATTTTTTTACGACTCTATTTGAATAGATATAACAAAATAAATTACACATTCTCATTGCTACTTTTCCTGTTCTACAAAATGGTGTTATCAGATTTTCAAATCGACGTTTCATCTTTGAGCTGTCATCATTAACTTTGTTTTTTTAAATACGGTCCTGGATTTTTTATTATGGATTTTAAGAGCTTATAAGGTCCTAACACCAATGATGTATCGCACTTATTCGAAAAATTCGTATTAATGGCATTTTCCATAAGAACTCATGTGTTAGAGAGAGACAGAAGATAGTGGCTCTTTTATATCGGTTTTTAAGAGCTTCTGATGTGCCAGAACGAATGATATATTGCTCTTTTTCGAAAATAATCATTTTAACGATTTCCTGTTAAGATCTCACCAAAAATATGTTTTCTGTCTCTCTCTAACACATGAGTTCTTATGGAAAATGACATTAATATGAATTTTTCGGACAAGTGTGATACATTATTGGTTTTGGGACTTTAGAGGCTCTTAAAATCCGTAATAAAAAATCCAGGGCCGTATTTAAAAAAACAAAAATGTTGATGGCAGCTCAAAGACAAAACGTCGGTTTGAAAATCTGATAACACTATCTTGTAGAACGGAAAAAGTAGCAATGAGAATGTGAAATTTATTTTGTTATATCAATTCAAATAGAGTCATAAAAAAATAAAAATGAAATCGCGAATATTCGGTTTTTCCTAAATATCTTCGGAAGTATTCGGAATTTTTTAACTTTTAAGGTGGCATTTTGATCAGCATCAAATTGTGCAACTTTGCCTTCATTTGACCGACCTCGTATCTCTTCTAGTTTCCGAGATCCCAATGATGAGGCTTGAATTTGGGACACCCTGTACACAGATTATCGTTTTTTCAAAAACATACCATGCCAACTAATTCAATGACATATTTTATTTAGTATTCCTCAAATATAATGATAACTGATACTAATGAAAGCTTATGCTTGGATGTGGTATTGCTCTAGTATTGCTTCAAATATCCATGCATCATTAGGCACAACATTTACTCTACAATTGAACAATAAGTCTTTTTGTTCGAAGTTTAATGCTTTTTATACAATATTCTAGATTATTGAAATATGTATGGCTGATATTGCAATACTAATTTCTCTTAATTAATGAAATTTAATTCCTATTGATCTCTATTTAATGTCATTGTTTTAATACCTTGTGTAATTCTCCATAAAATAATTGTTATTATTTTATTGGTTAGTAAAAAGCTGTAAGCTTTGAAAGGGGCGACTAACAGTAAGCATATTCTCTAAACTTATTCAAGACACTGGGTCTTATTCTTGTGCAAATTGGTTGCGTACTAAATATCGTCCATTAAACTAATATGTCAACAGACAAAAATACTCAGCATTTCAATAGCCATACCCTTGGCTATTAGCAATTTAAAATGATCCACAGACACATTTTTAATCTGCCAATAACCAAGGAAGAATAAGTTTTACATCATTTTGAATTTAAATTGTCAATAACCAAGGAAGCCTTTTGAATCGCCTCAACTCAAACGGATTCTACACCAATGCATATGCAGACGATCTTACGATACTGCTCAATGGGAAGTTCGAAGGACTCCTGTGCAATCGAATGCAGAGTGCCCTTCGCTTATTCGGAGAGAGGTGTAGGGAGCACTACCTGCCTGTAAACCTCAGGAAGACGGAGATGATGCTCTTCACCAGAAAAAGGAGGACGGGGCCACTGCGGCCACCGACTCTCTTTAACACACACCTAAATTTTGCGTCTAAGGTTAAATACTTTGGAGTCATCTTCGATGCTAAATTAACCTGGAATCTTCATTTATAACGAAGTATAAAGAACACATACATTTCTTATGAACACTGCCGCAAGACCGTGGGAAAGACCTGGGGTATGAAACCCGCGGTCGTAATGTGGATCTATACTATTATGATAAGACTCATTATTGCCTATGGAGCCGTATTTTGGTGGCCCAAAAGTCAGCAAAAAACGGCAATGCTTAAGCTCAGCCAGATAGAGAGAACTTCTGCTTAACCATAACGGAAGCTATGGGAACCAGAGCCATGGAAGAAATGTTGTGCTTGCCGTCTCTAGATATTTATCTAAAAGAGGTGATTCTGACTGCAGTGCTAAGGCTCAGAGCCGTTGCTGTGCAATCCAGCGTAGAATGTGGAGAGACTAGACGCCGCCTATGGGAAGGGGAATGAAATGAAAACTTGAACTTCCCACTTTTCGGTATTAGCAATTTTTCCACCCACTTTCCAAAGAAACCACTCTCAAGGAAACGCCCTAACCAACTCCGCTTCACCCAGGGCCCGCACCTCTCCTGCGATCCGAAGACCACAGGGCAGGCACGGACGCCGATAGCGGGAAAGAAGACTGTCTTTTCTTCGCCCTCTTTTATTCCCAATAAACCTTACCTCTAATACATAACTTCTTATCCTAACCTATAATCTACCCTCCACCACTTGCCTCTTCCATTACATATAATCCTTAACCTAACATAATTCTACCCACCACCTCACAACCCCACAATCGACTTACATTTTTGCCTAATAACTAATATGAACATTTCGTGAGTGCACTGATCACATCTCCGTGTCTTTTATTAGTGCGCAAGCCCATTTATTAACGACCTCAACATCTTCCCCCTCCATCCTTAAACTGATATTATCCCTTACTTTCCCTTCTCCATTTAGTCTATTTCTTCCATCCACCCTTTCTCTGAACATACACCTCTCTCTCACATGCACCCTATCCTCTCTCTATATACCACATTCACACATCCCTTTCGTGTCTCTTAATTTAAAGCGCCAGAGGTACTCTGCCATGTTGCCATGACCAGTCACCAGCTGGCTTGCTTTAAATGTCACATCTAGCCTTTGACAACATCCAACTTCCTTGAACACCTCATACAGCCCTCTCCCTTTCATACTCACATCCCACCTTTCTTGCCATCTCCTCATTTCTACCACTTTCCTTGCTCTCTTAATGTTCTTTAGCCCTAATAAATTCTTCCCTTCGACATCCCCAAGTTCCCTTCCCTGCGCCCTGCCTTTACCAGCCTCCCTATCCATTACTTTTATACCTCCTTGCGTCCTACTCATCGATTTCACATTCACTCTGAACCCATTCATCCCCACTTCTCTCATTCTACATTGCACTCCTCTTACCCACTTGTGCCGAGTCTTATAATTATAGAGCATCCTCACCACCATCTCTGAATCCGTAAAAATTCTGTAGTTACCTAACTCCTTTTCCCTTTCTATCACGTCGAACATATATATTCAACGCCCAAAAGCTCCCCCTGCACTCCTCAGCACCATTTCTAAACCTCCCATTCCTGTCCTTGTCTCTCCATTAACCCTAACCCACAACCACCGTATACCTGTTACACCCTCTTTCTCACTCATATCCACATACACTTTCACCTCTTCCGCACCAGAGTGAGGGAGCTCTCCCTGCTCAGTCTTTCCGGTGGATATTCACTTTCCCTTTCTCTCACTCCATTTTCCTCCCTCTCGTTTCTCATCCGCTCCCTAAACTCATACCTGACCCTCGCCTCCATATCAAGAGGCGTCATCCCCTTCATAACCTAAAGTCCCTCACTCGCCACTGTCCGATACTCTCTAGCCACAATCAGTTCAAACATACGTTGCGTTGCATCCAGCTGCTTTTTCACCCTTGTATCCGCTCTTATGCCCCACACCTCACTCCCATACAAAATCGCTGGGCTTACCACCGTATCATAAATCATCCTCGCTTTATCCTTGTTCACTCTCCTCGCTAACGCACACATTTTCATCGCCAAATCACCCGCTTTCATCCCCACCATCTTCGCATGCTCAATAAAATTTAGCTTCCTCAAGCCCAGGAAATCCACATATTCTTGACACTCAATCCTTTTCTCATCCATTTTGACAACCGGTTCCCTGATTTTCCCTCTTCTTTCAACAAACATAACCTCAGTCTTTCCCTCATTATACTCAGCAAAATGTTCTCTCTTTTCACGCACTGACCTCCCCGGAATCACAATTACTTGGTCATCCGCGAAGGCCGATATTTAGATAAAACCAACTGAGGTGGATGGCTCAAAAACCAAGGAAGAAGCAGGCTGTGGAATTTACTCCCGTAGCCTGCGAATTGAACTCAAATGGTCTAAGGAAGTACACGCAAGCATAGCTCAGTCTGAACTTGATGCTATATCCATAGCCGCAAAAGAAATTGTTTGCTGGAATACTGAGGACAATACTATTAAAATCTACACGGACAGTAGACAAGAACTACTGGCCCTGAAAACTTATAAACTTACAGCCAGATCAGTACTAGAATGCCACAATTCACTGGATGATGCCGACCGTAAAAACAGATTTTCTGTGTGCTGGTTTAAAGAACATGCACAGTCCAAAGACAACAAATTAGCGGATAAATTAGCTAGGAAGGCAACCGGGCCAAACATTATCGGAGCTGGTCCTTCAAATCTACCTATCGCGATGTTGATACATAGGATAAACAATATCACCCATAAAGACTTTGGGGCAAGATGGGACGAAACAACTAGCTGTCGACTTGCCAGGGAGCTGCTAATCTACCCAAATGAGTCTGCAGCAAATGCATACCTGGGTATGGCAAGGAAGAACCTACGACTCATGGCGGGGATTCTGACTGCACACTGCCAGCTGAGAATGCATCTCTACATAATGAGATTATGCGAGACACCTCTATGCAGAGGCTGTGAACAGTAGAGCATCTGCTCTGCTATTGCGACACTGTTTCGGAACTAAGGAAATCCATTTTGGGAGAACTATGACCAACCATGGCTTTTCTTAGAACAGCCTCCTCGGGCAAAATCGCCGCCTTCTTTACAACACTATGCTGGGCAATGGCCTAGATGGATTGGTTGGCCTACGGAGGATGCACAGGGGTCCAAGAGCCCTAAGTGCTGTGGCCTTTCAAGGTCACCCTCTCACCATTTCCAGATAACAGATATCAGAAGTTTTGCTATTTTTGTTAACATAATCAATTTGCGCCAGAATAAGATCCAATGTTTTTAATACATATAAAATAGACGCATTGAATGCGAGTATTTTAAGTCTTCCTCTTTCAAACCCCCAATTTTTAACAATTCTTCTTCAACATTTAATATATTAGTATATTTGCCGCTGATAAAGCACCGTGATGATAATAATACTGTTGATGTGATTACTTTCTCAATTGCAATGGCGGCCGGTACGTTGCCGGTGACACGCTCTTAATTGCAGTTAAATGGTAATACGCTTGCATCAACAATAAGAAGTATTGGATTCAATGTAAATTATATTTGCCACTAATAATATTGGAATCCTAATTATCTACTGTTGTTTGGAACGATTTAATTTTTCAATGAATCATGCGTATGCTTAAATAAGACATACGATTTATTAGAAGTGACTGCAGGTTTTTAATTACTTGAAATAGCAATTTTAGCATTACATGATTTCTGTTAAGTTGAAGCTGAAATTCATTTAAAATTCAATAACTTGTTTATTATTAATTCAACATTAGCTGAAGAGTTGACTGGATTAACATGAATCTTTATGGATTATATTTATTTAGTTTTTTTAATTGTGACATTTTTGAAGATAGAGAAATGATTTATAAACCAATGTAAAGCTAATACAATATACAATCAAACTACTTTATTACCAAAAACCAATATCAACATAAATGAAACATACAAAATTACCGGTCAATATTGGTTGTTTTCAATATTGGCCGGTATTACCCGCATTTGGTGGGGCTGCTCTTACCTTAAATAAAAATACATTCGATCAACATTTAAGTAGGTATAGTTTACTGATAAAAATCGCAAATAAATGATTTATTTCTTTCTCCGTTGATACAACCTTAATGAGCTCATCGAGCAAATCACGCATCTTAACCATAGTTCCAAATTTTTTCCAAATTCTCCACAGACTATGGATATATCTTCAGTTATTTCTCT
This sequence comes from Pissodes strobi, assembly GCA_016904865.1. Classification (NCBI taxonomy): domain Eukaryota; kingdom Metazoa; phylum Arthropoda; class Insecta; order Coleoptera; family Curculionidae; genus Pissodes; species Pissodes strobi. The sequence goes on along the minus strand of MU188109.1, from coordinate 115,886 downwards.
ATCTTCTGTAGTTTCTATAACAGAATCTTCCTCGTAGTAATCAACTATTTTGTGTTCTCGCGGACGACAGGTTTCATCAGTATTGATACCAATTGACGTAAAATCTCTTAACTATTCTGACCTCCGATTCGTTTTCTGAATTTCTCTGACTCGTCTTCTACTTTTCGTCTTCTTTTTCTCCAAAATGTCTTTCATTGGGGTACATGTGAATACCACTGAATGTTGCTTTTTAGACGACATCTTTTGCTTAATTTGACTTATAGCAGAACAACTAGGAACAAAAATTATCTCGGTAAATGATACATCTTACTGTTCTTGGATCGGTGCAGTTTGCCCATTTTGATCTTCGGAAGTTTTAGGTTTCAAAATGTTTGAATCAATAGGAGGAGCTTGGTTCAAATTGTTCTCAGAGGTTGAAATTGTTGATGGCCGTAAATTTTCAGAGGGAACAAAATCCTACTCTGGAAAAATATCTGGGTTAACATGATAAATGCCTGTTACCTCAAAAGCCTTTGCCTTGTCAAGCATTGCTGCACGTCCAAAAGATTTGTTGAAGTGTTCAGCAACATTATCTGGTGTAATTTTGCTTCCTGGATAAGTTCGCGTAAACTTATCAAATTCGGAGCTATAGGCTGCCTTTAGTGGGCCATAAAACGACACATTAAATAGCTGAATTCTATGAGACGTGTACGGTGGTATTGTAAGCATAACTATCTCTCTTTCCTTACAAAAATTATAAGCCATCAAGGAGCAGTGGCTTGAATGATATATTACCAGCACAGTACCAGCGCTCAAAGTGCTCTTCGGTGATCCGCTCATTATCAGAGTAAATATATATTACCTCTGGTGGATCACTATTCATTAAATGGGCGTACATCCGCTTAGGTGTATAAATAAAGAGTGCCGGTAGGTAAATCGCCGTTGTACCAAAAGTACACATGACGGTTATGGTTTTTCTTTTTTTCCAACTGATTAAATAGCTTATCCCTTTTTGACCCTTCTCGCTAGAAATTTTTATTGGGACGCTGAACCGTGGTGATTCCCAGTTTCATCAGCGTTACATATTCTCGCCGGGGTGAACTTGCCTCTCCCCATTAAGTTATTTAAATTTGTAAAAAATATGCCAATCTCCACTTTGCTGAATGCTGCTACTCGACTTATGTTAGTAGAATCAGGCTTGCGCAAGGTAATTTAAGGATTGCGTCTTAAAAAGCTTTTTAGCCAATCTCGACGAGCTGATTCCTTAATTTGCGCGAAAGGGTTTTTCAGGGTATTAATTTTAACAAAAGTATAAGCATTCTGCTTTAAATGTGCCTGTGTTATCCCAAAAATTTTTTTGAGAGATTTCATACAGATTATAAAATCATCAACTCATTTTCCTGAACTGGATAAAAAAGAGGGTCGTCGACCCAAATGGGGACTCGATAAGTTATCAGTTTTAAGGCGATCTTGCAAAGTTGCCCCAGGACCCTTTCGGCACCATCCTTAAAGCGTGACCAGCCTCTATATTATTAATGGCGGCTTGTAAATCTTCAGCAATCCACAAAACCTTCTGGTTTTTTCGTAGGCGGTACGGGACGGGGTACCTGAAAAAAAAACTGACATTTCATAGGTACTCAATCCTGTAGTGGAGATAATGGAGTAATATGGCGACCAGACCACTATTTCATCCTGCGGCATGTACAGTATTACCCCATATGGACCTGCTTTCGCATTTACTTGTTGTTTTGAGTTGTAGTAAGCCGTGTGATGTACTGAGTTGAAAAACATGTTTGCAATGATTTTGGTCTTGCTATATAACTTAGATACCCACTTTAAGAGTTGGAAGTTCCTTATAAGAATACGAGCACGCAATGATCAATGATCAGCATTACCCCCCAGGGCCGGCATTGCCCCACTTTATCCTAACTCAATCAGAGGCTTATAGTTGAGACAATCAGGTTATTTTCTGTGTAAGATACAGGGTGTCAAAGTTGAAAAAAATAGCAATACCAATGTATTATTTCACTTCACGCATGACCCTCCGCTCGCTTCGCTCGCTACTGAACTGACCAAACCTAACCCAAGCCATGCCCAAAATCGTGAACTAATACTTTTTACAAACATAGCCTTAAAAAAATTGGAAAAAAAAAACAGGCAGGAATTGAACTCATTTGGCAGCAGCCCAGTGTTGTTTGAATATTTCACTTCAGGCATTTAAATACAGGCAATTAAATATTAATTTTGAAAAAAGACAATAAGAAACCATGTGCTTTAGCATATAAATGATGCTATATTAGGTTCCTCTTTTAGGTCGAGATATTTAATAATATATTTTTATAGGTATGAGTAGGATCAAAGAATGAATTAATTGATCAGGTACGGTTGGCTGGTCCCGATTTTAAGGATCCTCCGATAGAGGGTTGTATCGGACAGTATCATATTCTCAAGGTCCACAACAAACGGTGCGCATCTGATTTTAAATACTAACTTATTTAAACAGAAATGCATACCAAAACCGCAATGCATGAAAATCATTCACCTTCGGGCATGTTTAATACATTAATTTCTCTTCGATTATACTCTTCAGTATTGAAGATGAGCAATTTTTTTTAACTGTACTCTCCGCGTGCATTTCTGTTTTAATATTTATTAGTCCATAAAATCATGAATAGCCGACCGCATCAGGTCAGGATTCTTTAAGAAACATGGTATTGTTATATATTAAAGTTATCCAATCTGTATAATAAGAGAAAATTTTAACATCCTTATTTTGTTTACGATCGCCATGGACCAAATTTAAACGGTCATATTCGGAGTGACTCATGTTTTTTTATTGATCTTCCGGTAACCTTCTTAGCAATTTGACCTTGATTTCTACCTTTCAGATCAGATAATCATACACATACTTGCGTGTTTTTTTGTTGTTTTAATATTAACAGCTGCGATTTAAATAATTAAAAACGTTTACCATAACATGGGATGCTTGTCTTCTTAGCGCCATATGAATATTTTACAAGTCTCAGTCTCTCCCGAAGGCGCCCTCATACGAAAGTAGTATTCTTGCTTTAAATATTCATTCCTAGTTGTTGGAAAGTAACGTTTCTGACGGTTAAATAATGTTTTCAAATGGGCTTAGTCGCCTGGGCGTTTAGTTTACATAGAGAAATTGCTCAGTATTATGTTAATGTTATACTAACTTAATTTGTATTAATGTGTGCGGTTTATGTAGTCTAATTACATACATCGTTACTGAAAACAATTAATCATTCGTTTGACAAAATAATACCTTACTTCTGAATATTTAAGAAAATGTAGTGGAAAGTCAGGTTGTATCGGACAGAGGGTTGTATCAGATAGTATCATATGGCCAGGAAGCGTTCATGACAGCCGAATATGGCGACAAAGTTCAGTGCAAAATATCTTACGTCAGTTGAGGGGGAGGGAGTGCGTCTTTTCTTGGTTATTCATTTTGGTTATTAACTCCATTGAGGCAAACACATAATAGAGAGGAAGAACTGTACAATGGTATTTATCCAAGGAAAAGGGTTATAATTGAACGCGTTTATTGCATAACTGAAATAACGTGTTCCTATCTTGGCGAATAAGATAAAATGGAAAAAATACGAAGTTATTTCAAGCAGTATATCTATAGGACAATTTTGCTTCTTAAAATGCATACATTGATACAGAAAATTATTTTTACTGCAAACAAATGAACTATTTTTATTTTAACACATAATGGCATGTATACAATTCTAATCTAATTTGTTTTGTCTAGTTTATAAATACACATACAAGCCCCAAAAAATATGTTTATCTATAATGTGAATTATTGTATGCTATTTCGCTAGTTTGTTGGTATTTTCTGTATATTATGTTGATATTGTAAATAGTCTTTATATATTAAGAAAACTATGTTTCTTTATCGAAAATTTTTATATTCAAGGAATTTAATAATAACGTTATAACTTCCAACACATACGAACGTAAATTGGTCTAATTTAAGTTAATAATACAACACATAATAGTGAACCAAATATTTATTTCAAAACTAAAAGTTCTCTTCGCCGTCTCTATTATATGATATGCGTTCTTCCTCGGTACTTCTAGTATCTGATTCCTCAAGTCTTTTTAACCCTCAAATGCCCGTTGAGACCCCGAGTAAAATTAATACATATTCATGTTACTTGAACGTCCTGACAACAGCGCTTCTAGGTATGAGTCGGTAAACACGTGGCATGACTCACGCCTACGTCTACGTACGCCGTGTTTTCGACCTTTGCACCTGCGGATTTGGCAGCAGTTCAGTGTTGTCGTTTTAATACTTCACGTCACGCATGACCCACGCTCGCTTCGCTCGTTCCGGGGGCGCAACCAAACAAAACAAACCCAAGGCAATGTCCAAAATCAATAAAAAATTAGAAAAAATAACTTTTAAAAATATATTAATTGGCAAGTACGCATGCGTGAAGGCTCATAATTGGCAGAGACAAGGGAGAGACGAGCAACTCAATGTTAATAAATCACCCGAGAGAGAGAAAGCTGCCTTGCTTTCTTTGTCTGTCTTTAAGGGAAGTGAACGCAGATGGCGCACGAGCCGGAAACTGTCAATTGCCCGCCAAATTCAAATTAACCATTTTTACTTTTTCTTTATTTCTTCAAAATTTGGAGGCTCGATTAAATAAATAGGTACTCGCATATAGCTCAAAATGTAATTTATTTGGTTTTGATACATATTTTCCTTACAAAAAATACAAATCAATAGCACTAAAAAAATAACATTGTAAAACTCAATAACCAAACAGACTAGGTATGATTCTTCCTTCCTACTTATTAAATTTAATACAAACATAAATATTTTTTAACATTATTAGTTGTAAAGGCTTTTAATTATTGATTTAGTGGATTTGACACAAATTTAATTAAATTGCACTAATGTCACTTTGAATTGTTATTTCTGAGTAATATTTTTTTAAGAAATAAAAGCAAAAAGAATCGACAGTAACATAAGCACCTTAGTGGCAAATCGATCCATCCATCCATCTATTTCACTATACAAGACGATACAGAGGACCCACCTGCTAACCTGTACCGTTAGCCTGTGCCGATATACTGTATGGAACCGATTACGCATAACCCTCCGCTCACTTCGCTGGCTACGGGGGCGCAACCAACAAAAACTAACCAAAAGTAACCCAAGGCATGTCCAAAACAGAAAAATAACTTTTTACAAACATAATCGAACCCAGGTCGCCGTATCACAGACACATCTTCCAACCGCTAGACCACCAGAGCAGTTGAAAGCGGTCCAATGCACCGTAAAGACATCGATCGGTAAACTAGCATTTCAAATTTGGCTACGCCTTCAGCGATTCTGATTGGCTCTGTGCGGGCACAGAATCAAGAATTTTGAATCTGACAACAGGTTTGGCATTTTCATTTCAGCTAGCGGTACAGGTACAGGTTAACGGTATCGGTACAGGCTAACAGGATGATCATCTGTGCACCGCCTTATTTTCACTATTACCTTAAATTACCTGTTAAAAAACACAACAAATTAAGTATTATACACTGTAATCGCCAAAAAAGTAAGTAATTCAAGGTGGTGAGATTCGCACAATAAATCACAAAAAAAAACGTAAAACAGCACAATCAAACAAAGCGGCCATTAATAAAATGAAAATGCCAAACCTGTTGTCAGATTCAAAATTCTTGATTCATGATATATCTTTTGTTCCTTAATCAAGCGTGAGCAAAAAAGAACTTCAAAATGTATATACACAAACTGTAGGCAACTTGGCAACCACGAGGAAAGTGATGACTGCTCCACCTAAGTTCGCTTGCCTTGGTGAATAACAAAGAAATAAGTATAGGAAGTTAGGTGAAAAAAAAAGAGATAAAGATCAATGGACAAATTTATGGCACAGTGTTTACTGGTCCAGTTTCTCCTCTTATCTCTGGTCTCAGTATGATGCGGCCCTTGCAGCGATAGTGTTTATAGTAACAGGCAATGTAAGTAAGTGAGGTCCCGCTAGAAGCCCGATTCGACATTAGGCGATATAAAAATTGCGTTAGTAAAAACACACCAGCCCACTTATACAAAAAGAACACGAAGCATTAGGACAAAATATAGATTTGAATGCCGACGTTGATTATGAAAGCGATGAAGAGTCGGACAATGGGGAGGTTCAAAACTTGATGACAGAAGTTGTGTCGGAACCCCCAAGCTAGAGACCATCGAAGTACAAAGTCTGGCAATGACATTTTGTGACAAGAGGGGCTGCATTGTATTGGCAGGCAGGAACGTTAAAATTATGAGAGCAGTTTGATTACGGGGAGTGACGCCCTCGCCATTCCGAGTTTGTCACGGGATATGGCCCATCAAATCCCATCGTCCTCCTCCAGGCAGGAGAACACCAAAGTACAAAGTCTGGGGCTGATCACTGGGGAGTAACCCAACAAATCCCATTCTTACCCCTGTCAGACTAGGGACCACCAAAGTAATGAGTCTGAGGCCGATGCTTTCAGTGGAAGCGGCCTTAGGTGGTAGATGCATACGTCTACTCGCATCGTCCGGTGAAATATCACCCCAGAACTGGGAACTGCTAAGTAGTTTTCCCGAATCACGTTCCGTTTCCGCGCTGGTTGTTCCAAGTTCCACAGTAGGAATATATGGACATGATGGTGCTTCCAAGATCAAAATACTCCGGAAGTAAACTCCCCGGCCATTCGGATCTCCGGGCGCTGGGTGGCCCTGGGAGCACTTCATTACGCATTTCACAGACAGCAAAGATACCGAACCAATTTAGAATAGATTTCTGCAACATAACAAGCAAATAGACTACACATACTAGCTCTTACAGAAACACAAGTATGTTCTACAACAACAGTAAACTACTAAAGTTACGACTTACATACACGATTTAGACATAAGTTCGGACTATGCCTTTTTGTCCGAAGCGACCTTTCATGTCACCGCGAGGAAACACTGGAACTGAATAACCTTGACGTCATGTGGCTCAAGTTCACTGCTAAGGGATTAACCAAGTTTATATGTTCCCTATCTCCTTCCGAGCGATAGAGCCTACCAAAGCTTGTTTACAACACTAGCTTCCACTTTTGACTCAATACAGGTCAATCACCCCAATTCATAAATAATCGTTCTGGGAGACTTCAATGTTCACAACACCAACTGGCTCAAACATCACAACAAGACCGACAACGAAGGTAGAGAAGCTGAAGCATTTGTCATCAGCTGCGGGCTTCCTCAAATTTTGGACGAACCAACTCGAATCTCAGAGAGGAGCGAATTCGCCGCCCTCCTGGTTCTTTCTCTAACCACCAATCCTGACCACTACAGAATTACAGTTGGTCCGCCATTAGGTACTTCCGACAACAAACTTATTACAACAGTTTGTGAATTGCCACTTCTACAGAAGGATCCACCATAACCTCGCAAAATCTGGCATAACAATTCTGCAGACTGGGACGATCTAAAGGAGTTCTACCTAGATTTTCCTTGGCTTCACGTCTGCTTTGGCACTGACGACCCGTCAGTCTGCTGCGAAGAGATCACGCAAGTAATCTCTTCAGAAATGGAGGAGAAGTCAAAAGGAAATCCCTGGTTCGGCAGAAGATGCGAAAGAGCTGCAGGTAGGAAACAGCAAGCCTGCAAGTACTGGCATCAAAATCAGACCGCTGAAAATCGCAATTATTTTGCTGACGCGAGAAACGAATGCAAATGTGTGATCTAACTACTAAAACTTTGCAAAACCTTTGACGGACGAACGTGGCATCACGGCTAGTACAGCAAAGCAAAAAGCAAGCATGCTCGCCAAAATGTTTTCATCGCACTCTACCTTAGACGTCCCTCAAGGCAAGGCTCTCCCCACCATATCGAACATCAACACTTCCATGGCAGAAGTCAAGTTTCATCACCTTGATATTCGTAAAATCCTTAAAGAACTAGATACGCAAAAGGCATCAGGACCAGACGAAATGCCTTCCATCGTGTTAAAGAACTGCGCCAACCAACTATCACCCATTTTCCAGACTTTTTTCTCTGTCTTACCGAAATCAAATTTACCCATCTTCTTGGAAAGCTGCTCGAGTGCAACCTGTTCCAAAAAAGGCAAGAAAGCCATGCCCTCAAACTATCGCCCAATTGCCTTGCTTCCCATAATCTCCAAAGTCATGGAACGTGTCAATCAGTAGCTACTCAAGTACCTCGAGAACAACAGAATAATTAGCGATATTCAATACGGCTTTCGCAAGGAGAGATCGACGGGGGATATATTGGCCTATGTCACTCATATGTCGAGTGGGGCAATTGAGAACTATGGAGACTCTCGAGCGATTGCGTTGGATATTTCGAAGGCATTCGACAGAGCTTGGCATGACAGATTGCTTAACAAACTGCCGGCCTTTCTCTGCAGCGGGCTTGCCAGTTTCCCTAAGAACCGATCTCTGCACGTTGCAGTTGATTGACACATCTCAGACACATTCACCATTAACGCGGGCGTGCCCCAGGGCGTAATACTTTCACCAACTCTGCTCCTTCTCTATATTAATGATCTGCTGACCGAAACCAATAATCTTGTTTACAGTTTTGCAGATGACAGTACCCTTGTCTCCCAATTTAGACCAGAAAAACCAGCGACTGAGACTTATCACTGCATACAGAAGCAGATTACAGCAATTAATCAAGACCTGGACAAATTCCAAACTTGGGGCGACAGAAATTTGGCAGTTCATTGCAGCAAAGACCTAAGCAGTCACGTTTACCAAGAGAACCAATACGGCGGGCCCTGACAACATTATGACAGGATCGACCATTCCAACATGGGTGTCTTGGTCAACAGCAATATGTCCTGGCATGACTGTATACATCCCAGCAGTTGCTCTTACTCTACAAAGCGCAAATAGGACCGTGCTCAGAATATTGCTCACACATCTAAGATGCATACAATTGGAAACACTTAAAACATCGCTTTACAAGAACTTCTTTGTCTGGCGCACTGCATCACGGTGGAACTCACTCTCAGGACATTTTTTCCCCTTAATTACAGCCCACAACTATTCAAGAACCGTGTCAATCAACATTTTCGCGCACACACCGCTCGTCCAGCGCCAGGATCTCCCTTTAGTGTGTGTGCCACTGCCATAAAAAACTCACCTTCTCGAATGTTCCGTTTTAAGCTTATCTATTATTCTTCTTCTTCTTAGTCAGTCTGTGTTCATCCACTCCTGAATGTAGGCCTCTTCCAAATCCTTCCACGCCCCTCTGTTGCTAGCAATCCGGATCCAAATCCTTCCTGCGACACTCCGGATGTCATCCTGCCACCGCTTCTGTGGTCTGCCAATGCTCCTCTTGGTTTCCCTCGGGCGCCACACTAAAGTCCTGTGTGTCCACCTATGTTGGTCTTGTCTTGCTATGTGGCCAGCCCATTGCCATTTCAATTTCGCCACGACCCTCATCACACTCATCATCCCAGTCCTTCTCTCAATTTCTTCATTTCGTATCCTATCCCTCAGCGAGATCTATTAGTTGAGGGAAAACTTGAACACGAAAATTATCCCTTTCTTTAAATTCAACGTCGTTTTCTCTCGTGTCATCAAAATATGCCTTCCTTTTCTTTTTCCTTCTGGTGTCAAGTTGGTAACTTTAATTTTCGCATAATTTACTTGCATCAGATTCAAATGAATCAAAATTATCCCTTAACTCGTTTACAAAAGAATACAGCGAATCGTATAATAAAATTGCAGCATTAAGATTTACATTTACAGCTTGAAGTTGTTTTATTTGCATCTTCCAGTTTTATATGAAGGGCTTCTACAATTTCGGAATAGGATATATACAATGCTTTACTTGCATCTGCACGAGCACTCCAACGAGTGATGGACAAGCTCTTAGCAGACAGTTTTGAACTCAGCTTGAACATTAAAATATTCCATCGGTTATATTATACAGCTCTTGTACTGTTCCAAAATAGGTCACATAATCAACGCAAAAGCCAGCCGCTGAAGTTCCGACAAGATTTAGAGAATGAGCCGCGCATGATATAATTGGGATATATATAATATGCTAAAAGATTTATGTTTTTTATGCTTGTTTGCAAACCTGGGTAATATTCAGACATATTGGCAACATTCTCATAACTTTGGCCTCGACAGAATATTACGCTCCCTAAAGCTTTGCGCCCGAAGCCCGGGCTTCTTAGGCTTCTGCGAAAATACGCCACTCACGATCAACCTATATTATGGTTTCAAAAAAACGTATTGCTTTATTCTGGAAATTTATATAATTTGCGTACCATTTTGTATGATTAAGATCATTAAACAAATATGTTGTTGAAAATTATATCCATATATGATTACTTCGAAACCCACCATTTTTCTTTAAAAAAATCTGGTGGTCAAGGGATATCACAAGTTCTTATTTTTTTTTATCGAAATCACTGTTCAATGCATTTATTGCGTGCTGGTCCTTTAATTTTTTTTGATAAACAATAATTTTATAACTGAGCCGAGTTTGTTAGTCTCAGTATTTTCAATTCTGATATTGGCTTGATATTTGGGTAAACAATAAAACAAATACAATATTTTTAAATCAAAAAGCCATAATTTATTCAGCCTAAAATGAATTCTATGAAATAAATTTTTAAATTATTTTTGTAACGATTGGAATTTTGTATGAATGAATGAAAAATTATTTTATGTACAAAAGTAAAAACGCAATATATAAAGGCTTTTATTTACAGTATTCTATAATTCAAATTCTAAAATATATATAGGACAATTATCTAATGAAATATTTGCACGTGAATGCCAAAAATAGAATTATATTTTAATAAAACATATTCCTCAAGTTTTAATACCTCTATTTCTTAATGGTCCCTTTAATTTTACAATATTATAATAGATTTATTCCCTTTCGAAATGAATCGGAACAATATCGTTAACTAAAATTCTGTACTAGCAGTATTAAACTGAAAATGCATAGGAAGAATTGGTTGTTGAAAATACGAACATATTTTGTATTCTGGAAAGCTTTCATGGCAGCTTTAAAACAAAATCATTGACCATTAAGAAAAAACTTGTAAAATTATTTCAACGCTCCTTATTTTCGTATGGCGTTATAGCATTGTGGTACATTTTCAGGCTCTTCGCATGACAAAGTTTTATCATCCAGAACTTTGCCTTCTCCACAAGTGATGAGTCTGGGATGACCATTGACGCAAGTGATAAGTCTGTGGCAATCTCCAGGCACGGCAAATCTTGGGTATGGCCAGTACCTGGCCGCAGGACTTCCGGATGGTACTTTGGTTGGGCATTTGAATCCGACGACAGCTAAAAGAACAATTGATCATTAAATATCTATAAATATATATAAAGTCATATATATACATATATATATATATATATATAT
>MU188109.1:66609-93140 GCA_016904865.1 Pissodes strobi | reverse complement strand
GCGCGACGACTGACGCTGGGCTGCTCGGGCAAAGCCAGCGTCAACTTCATTTTTCTCGAAAACGACTGCCAGTGTAAATTTGAGATTGTTTTCAAAAAGTATTTTTTTATGGGTAATCGATTACTTGATAAGAATCTACGTAAAAACTCGTACAAGAAGACACTTTAGGAAGCTAATATTTTATTACCAGAAAAGTGAAAAATCTGGTGCAAATTGACGCCTTTTGAAATTTTCACTTCTGTCGTGCACACACCACTTTTTTAAAATCATTAAAGTGATAAAAAATTAGTTGTCCGAATGCAAAACTGGGTCAGTTAGTGAAATTTTGTTGCGGACGCGCCTTAATTTCAACACAGTAGTCATTTTCTTATGATCATCAGGAACGTAAATTTAACGGGCCGAGAAGTTTCTCAATTTTTATTAAACATTTTTTTAGCTCTACGTGAATTGGTGATACAAAGTTTAGCCAATAATAAATTCACAGATTATACGTTTTGTTTTGATATAATAATAAAAAAATGCAATGAAAATGCGTAGTTTTCGATACACTGATTAAGATTGTTGCGGATTTTTGTGTATTTTCTGCAGGATGTCCCGAAATAAAGACGCCACATTTTAGAAGCGTAATCTACGATAAAAATATAACTAAAAGTTTATGGCAACCACGAAAATAGTTTCCTCAAGAAGGTATAACTGCCTAAAAGTAGACAGACTCCTGAAAATAGGTTTTCTTAGATACATATATAATTACAGAAATCCCTTAAAAAATATATAAATAGAATTTAAAACAAATAATGGCAATATTCACATCGACGCATTACATTGGAGGAGACTGCCGTAGGTCTAGTTTGCATCTATGTTAACTTTTCTAGTTTTTGGTTCTACATTATAGAAACTGAAAACTTTTTTGTAAAAATATACTCCTTGGTTTGTGTCGATAAGATGAACCGTATTCGAGGTATGTAATTCGATATGAAAATTATCTGAAAAGTGGTACCTCCTATTATTACTAGTGATGAGCAAAGCAAGACCTAGACCAAAACTTCCATCGTCTTGGTCTTGGTCTTGTTCTGGTACATTTGGTCTTGTAAACTAATGTGCTATCTTGGTCTTGGTCTTGCAGCAAGAGTCTTGCTTTAAAACAAGGCGTAAAATAAAAAAATAAACAAAACAAAACAATAAAATAATAGCAGACACCCTATTCGGAATCTATCTACTTTTGGATTTAGGACTAAGGTCTGGAATTCTACATCCTCCGATTTTAGATCAAGGAATTTGTGAGACACTGTGTTATAAAAAGAGGATATTGATGTATATTTCCAAATCATCGGAAGTTTTTAAAATAATATATATGTTCAGAATTGTATTCTCATGATTGACACATGCGCGTTAGATTTGTTGATTATTATATGTTCTTGACCATGTTGTTTTACTCACAATCTGCCTTTCGTTCTCCGCAGTGTACGGCCCAGTTGTAGTTACAATGATTGTGTACTGCCCCTTTTCCATCAAAAAGTAATCCATTTTCACAGGTTTCCACCGTCAGAGTTCCGTTAGTACAAAGGAAGAAGATATTGCAGGATTCTGGATGGGCATACGCCTGGACACCGTGTTGTTCTGGACATTGTGGGGCGTCTTGAACCAAAATGCCAGCGCTTGCTAAAAATGAGTTTGAAGTTGAATTATGTTTGTATCTTCTAAAGTATTTTCAATATCAATAGAGCATATACCTACATCCCTATGAAAAATGTCTACAGTCTAACTGAAGACATTTTATAATTATCAATGTTTACATATGGTTGCGTCGACCACCTGGCCTAATCTTGCGATCATTTTCTTCATATTCAACGAAAAAAAGGGAAATATATTTGCAAAATTTAATATACAGGTTTTATTGCAGATTTTGATGTAAAATTTTTCTTTTAGTATAACGATGATGCTCAAAAAAAAAGCTATAAAAGAGAAAATTTCTGAAGTAATAAATAATATTATTCCTTTTGTCTTGAATAAGTATTTATTTGCCCGAAATCTCATTGAAAACGAATTGAAGATGGAAAAATGGGCCAGGATCAGAGAATTTGGACATTTTTCAAATGATAAACAGCGATCTCTGTGGATTTTATGGGAGATTTAGGGGTAAAATTTTACTTAAATTATTGAAGTTTGGGCAAGTAATTTCACAAAGTATAGAACACGACAAAATACTTTTATTTCATAATACATTGTTGACGTTTTCACTTCTGTAGTGTAGCCTCATGCACACACCATTTTTTTCCTTTGGAAACTATAAAATGCTACAAACATAATAATCGAAAACCAGGTTAACGCGAATTTATTCATAGTTCTTTTGCTAATATTACCGCAGTTACTTTTCCTAAATCCACAGTTTTGGTAGTTTTTCTCTGATTCATGCCGCAAGTTGTATCGAAAATACCGGAGATATAATATAAAATTTAAATCAGTTAACACAGAACGCATAGCATAAGCTTAAATTAGTAGACTATATCGAACATGCAAAATCTATACCTACTAACCGACTAATACAATTTGCAAACCCGTTAGATTGTTGTTATATAAATATATAGGTAAATCTACTTTATATTCAGTAAAAAATTAACACTGTAATTTATATCGGATAGTTCCGATTGATTACGCAAACGTGGCGTATTTTAAATGCTTCTGTAAAATAACACGACATTGTTTGAAAGACCACAAAGATCGATTTAATATAGCTTTAGTTTTTGGCAACAACATAGTCAACAAAATAAGAATAAATATTAAAATTAGCAATGAAAAAGCGGTTGCAGATAATTGGCACGCTTTTACATTAGTATTCTGGTATGGTTTTGTTCTACGTTCGATTGAAATATCATATATTGTTGGGCAATATTGTTACCTTTTTCTTCATCACAATCTTATTGAAGCGGTATTGATATTGTAGGAGCACGATCTCGAGCCCGACTGAAGATAATAAAAGGCAAGAAGAAAATACGAAAAGGGAGAAGACTCTGATGCTCACTTGATCTGAAAAATGTTTCCTTTACAGAAATTATTCCGATACCTTCTTGTTTTACTAATACAAACCATAAGCCTAAAAGAAAGGCTACAAAACAGCATTTCATTATATTCACTCATACCAATTAAAAGGTATTTTAGGAGAAAAGGAGAAAATAGTAAAAAGCTGAAGGCAGTTTAGAAAGCCGAAAAAGTCTTTGAGGCACATGACCTTAAAATTGTAATAATAGAGAAATTTAAACACCCAAAGGCACTAGCTGGCTACAAGGAAATAATGGAAAATGAACCATTTCAAACAGTTTAAAGATATATGGAGAATTTGGTAAAAAAGGCGAAATATGGCTAAGATGCCTAACATGGGCATACTTTTGCTTGTAAGTCGTGACCAGAATTTTCCGAGACGGCCGGTGTTGGTTCGGGTTGGTTCGTTCGGGAAATGCTGGCCAAGGCAATATTTCCTTTATTTATTTTTATTTAAACAGATTCACTTTTTATATTATTTTAATATTAAATATGATTTAAGTACACTACATACTTTTATTTACACTCATTTACAAGTTAAAATTTTATTTTAGTATGATTGTTTAGACAAATATGCTTAGGTGGCCGGCATTTCCTCTCTTTGCCCTAAGTCCTAAGTGAATATAAATACAATTATTAGTAAAATAAGACACATACATTTCAAGGAGCTATTTCTAAAACTATAAGTTGCAGTTTTATCTGTTGCCATAGAATAATTAAAAATAATACGTCACAAAACAAATAAATCCAGTTTCCAAGTATCCGAAACAGATTATTAAAACAAACAAAATAAATTAGAATTAAAACATATAAAACAAAAACAACATATAAAATAGCCTTATATTTCTAACTGCAATGTTCCTGAGAGAAATTATCAATTCCGTAGGTGGGGCACTGAACATGGAACAGTTTCATAGATCTTTTAAAATGACATTCTCACTCAAAATGATCCATTGCCAGAAAACAAATCTTAACAAAAACAACTCTTACTTTTAAAACATTGAATTTGAATAAAGTTAATCAACGTTAAACCAATCAACAATAAAATCAAAACTAACCCAAACTAACACAAACTAAAGAAACATTAAGCCATGTCGCTATAAAATGAGACACAAAGTCAAAGAGCAAAAAGCAAAAAAAAGCTTTGTTATTAAGAGACCAAAACAAAAAGAGGACAATCTATTCAAATTGAGCCAAAACTTTTCATCAATATATTCTGTTAGGCCATAATAAACACTCATAAGCACAGACTTATACTTCTGACATCGTAAATTTGCCGTATACCAAGCGGTATATGATTAAATATCTGGCTCGCACCGTAACTAATCGAGTTCAGCACTCGTGAAGTTGATGGAATTGAGAGGGAAATATTGTAGGATTGTGGTGTATTATAAATAGAATCAGAGTTTAGGCGGATTGCATCACTAATTTTTTATGCAATAGACACACTGTTTTCAAAATATACAAGAAAATTAGGGTTAAAAATGTTTGCCTCAAAAACAACCGTCTGCTCAAATCCTGTACATAAGCCTGTAATTCTAGCGTTGTAAATCGAATATATTCTGAAACAATTGTTTCGAGGATGCACCCCAGAAAGCAATGCAGCAAAGCAAATAGGCTTTTAATAACCCAAAGTTTATTTTATTTAGCTTATGGCATGACACACATATAGATAACACAGAATTAAAATATAAAGTACAAACAAAATAAAATAAAGATGTAAAGTTCAACAATGACATTAAGACAAGCATAATAGTAAGTGTGTATAAACATAAAAAAAAGCAAACACAAAAATAACACGAGATAAAAATAGATATTGAGCATCATAATTCCACACTCAGGTTTCGCAACCATTCCACAGCCTGTGGTGTTGTTCTCAAGAAGTCGTCATCGGCGCCAGTAAATTTTCTGACTGGGCAATCCTTAACAATATGATGAATGGTTTGTTCTTGAGCACCACAGTCATGTTCCATTTATATAAGGAAGCTCCACATCGGCCATGACCTGTCCTTATTCTAGTAATTGCTACCCAACAAAGGTCAGGGTTTGTCTCCGAACCCCATCTGCCTGATTTGAAAGTGGCAATGTCTCTATGACTATAGATTAAGTGCATGTTCTGCGTCTCAGCCCATTCCACAATCTTGAGCCCATTTGAGTCGTTATGCCTATACTTCCAATCAGTATGGTGGCTGTTAAAATCGCCCGCTACTAAGGTAGGATGGGTGACGGGTAGAGGCTGGTTGGTTGGCCAGGAGACGGCTGGGAGTTTGTATACGTTAACGATATTTAAATCACCCACTCGTTATCAGAAGTAGAGACACGCTCCACATTATCAATATTGGTCCTTGCATATGTAGCTGTACCATAAAATGGGTGGTATGTTGCTCCAATCAACCTGTACCCTGCAATTTTTCCTCTCAACTGGCGCTGAGTTTCGTCTGCAGTGTGTGTTTCCTGTATTAAGCCGATGTCAATATCATTGTCTAATAGAAGTTTTGATAAACAGTCGCTCTTCAATCGGCTTATATTTTTTATATTAAATTGGCAGATCCACAAGATTGTTCCCACGGTCTTTGTCCTTCGGCCTTGAAAAAGGCCATTTGTTTGTTTCGGATTTATGTGTGTCAGGATATCCGAGAGGTCGGTAGACAGTCCGGATTGCCTAGTTATCTAATTCTTAACCCAAAGTATGAATTCTCTATTGTGCTCATATCTAGTTGATTTAAAATTATTTATAAGGCATAACAGTTTGATGACAGTCTCGAATTAAGTTCTTATAGTTTCTTGTCAATATGAATTCCTAAAAACTTATTCTCATACAAAGCATTCAAATTGTCGTCTTCCACATATATATTGTTTAAACTACATTTAAAGGAGCAAACGCACTTGTTTTCGAAACATTAAAACCCGTTTGCATCACACTACTTCTTAATCAATATCAAATCATTATTGACCACATTACAGAGGGCATTTTAATCTCTCCCATGTCAAAGAACAGTTGCGTCATTGGCAAAGAGCGTACATTTTCCCCATATATATTCAAATCCCTATAGGCATTTACGTAAATTAGGAACAAAATTGGTCCTAACACTGAATCCTTTGGTACACCTTAAGTTACACTCTGCTCCAATGATACTGATTTCCCCAATCTAATAGACTGTACTAGTCCTGACAGATAAGATCGAAACCAAATCCAGACTTTCAGCCCTAAATTCAGATTTCTCTAGCTTCTGCAGCAAAATTCTGTGACTAACACAGTTAAATGCCTTCGATAAGTTACAGAACACCGCCACTGCTACATCTTTTATTCAAATACATATATCGTCTCCAAAAATGCAAACATGGCATCATTAGTGCCCCTGTCAGACTGAAAACCAAGCTGTTCCGGTTTCCAATTACCATCCCTCCCCAAAATTTTGACGTTTCGCTCTCGCACCAGCTTGTCTACCACTTTTGATAGATAGGAAATTATAGGCCTGATCGGTTATAATTTCCAGGACTATCCTCATCACCCCCACTTGTATAATCGAAAAACATTCGCTACCTTCAAACAACTGGGAAGGCTGCCAGTAGAAAAATATAAATTTATAGCTGCTGCCAATACCAGGCTCTCTCTGGGAGCAAAAGGAACATCTTAATGGAAATCCCATCTCACTCAGGATTTTTAGGATTTTCTGTTATTTTTCTGGCATATTTTAACTCAAATACGAAGCATCTGGTTCCAAATTTCCTTATTTTATTTACCTAAATACTAAATGAAGATTATTACAGCATATATAGTCAACCGTATTTACTTGACTATGAGTAGGTCCATTTGACCGCTTTATTATTGCATTGTCCTTCTATAA
This sequence comes from Pissodes strobi, assembly GCA_016904865.1. Classification (NCBI taxonomy): domain Eukaryota; kingdom Metazoa; phylum Arthropoda; class Insecta; order Coleoptera; family Curculionidae; genus Pissodes; species Pissodes strobi. The sequence continues at coordinate 86,256 of MU188109.1, read as the reverse complement.
AATAAACAAAATTATATGTCACATCAATGAAGTTGGGTGCTTGCTACTAATAGCTTCTAAAATCCATAACGGCTGTCTTTGTATTATATAAACACTGAATATGTTAGAATAATTTAAAATAATAATAAGCATGATTTAAATAAATCAATTCTCATTAGATTAACCTTTGAAATGTCTTAGCTACCTGTTTTGAGAAAGCTGATGTCCTCTAAACTTAATGTTAATTTTTTTAAATTTATTTCTTCTGCGGAATAATAACTACCACCCTTGGAGACTAATTCAATTGGTCATTTATGAGGGATAGTCCTCCCGAGAATCAGTCAATATAGTCAATACGGCCCGAGTATGCCCAGCCCGAGTTTATAAATTGTTAGGCCCGGCCCAGCCCGATCCATTTCTATTTTATAAATAACACCTTTAAGCTGTTATGTAGCTAAAAAGATACTCACGATAGACCAGTGTCGCTAGATAACGAATAGGGAATTATTGTCGCAATCCTTAAAATGTATCGTATTTTATTATACGCGATACCGTTATCGTTTCTTTTCGGATCGGAATAAATAGCATTCAAAATTTTACTCGATTAAAAATATTAAATATATACGAGAATCAGTCACTAAAGCCCGCCCCGAGTATTCCCGGCCCGTGTTTATAAATTGTTAGTCTCGGCCGGGCCCTATACGGTTCTATTTTTTATAAATAACACCTACAGCTAAAAAGACACTCACCATAGACCAGTATTGCTAGGTGACAAATGAGAAATTATTGTCGCAGTCGTTAAAATGTATCGTACTTTATTGTACGCAGTATCGTTATCATTTCTTTTCGGCTATGAATAGCTAACGTTCAAAATTGTACTGGATTAAATATATTGATAACGATAATAAATTAAAAGTATAGTATATTTGCGTCCTATATTAGTTTTTACAATGGTATATTATAGTATCTTACATCGAAATATTAGAAATGCAATATATCATTGAATAAATAGCAACCCTTATACAGTTAATCTGTAGTCATACTTTTAGTTAAAAAATATGCTTTGAAGTCATAGGAACTGAAAGATGCCCTTCCACTTTTCAGTGACTTAGGCCGGTCCGGCTCGGTTTTAAAATACAAAAGTCGGCCGTGCAGGGCACTATGATAGCTAAGTGGTTTAATAAAAACTACATACATATTTGCATATAAATCCCACTCGAAATAAGACTACTTACATGAAGTTATTATAATGTAGCAATATATAACATCCTTGAATAGTAACAATGAAGCTCAAATCTTTCACATACGTGTTATTTGTCTTAATTCAAATGCCGAATATCTTAATTTTCACAATTGCTTAAAATCATAAATATAACGAATAATCAGCAGAAATTTGCCCAAAATAGATGCGTATACAGGGTGGCCCAAAAAAAACTTTGCATCTCGACTTTAAGAATTTAAAATGAAAATTTGGAAAAAGCGCTGGAACACGTCGAGAGTTTTCCATAAAAATTTTAATGGAAAGGGCTGTCGAGTTATACCTCTTCTTAAAAGGAATTTTTCCTGATTATAAGCTCCAAGTTTAAAATCCTTGCTATTATCCCCGTTATATGCTATCCTGTCAAAATCTGTGGGAAAAACGTTTTTAGTTAAGTAATAGTTATTCACAAGAGCTACAGGCTTATGAGGGTCTAAAGATCTTTAAAAGCAAGATATCACTCAATCGTTTTGGCAGGGGTGAGTTTCACCACTAAAATTGGAAAGGGTATGTTGTTAATTTTCAATAATTTTTCTTAAAAAAGGCAAATAGGATAAAATTCCTCACATACTTTTTTGATCAGTTTATTAAATGCTGAACATGACAACCATTTTTCTGTATGTAATAAAATAAATTTCGTCAAAGCATTGTCTTACTTTACGTAATATTTTGAGTGTAACTTGGTGGCATTGATCAATTATACGATTTCGCAAATCATTCAATAATGATTCAGGCTGGGTAGCATACATTTTGGGCTTCAGGTGACCCCCATAGAAAAAAAATCTACTGGGGTCAAGTCAAGTCCCGTTTTCGACCTTAATAAAACCCATTCTTATCATCTAGTTTTGAGGAAAGTTTTCATCAAAAAACTGACTCTCCGGTTGGGCGAAATGAGAAGGTGAAAAATTATGGTTTCATGGTATACTCCAAAGCCTATTATTTTTACGAGAGTCGGATGAACAGATTCTCTAAAAACTCCAGATAAATTTGGCCATCAAGATTCCCAAGTGAAAAAAGGAGCCAATTAACTGATTCCCGTAAATACCCGCACAAACGTTTAATTTTTGGGGATGCTACGCACGTGCTTCCTGAACCATTCTGGGATTTTCATCTGACCAATATCAGCGTAACCGAACTGATGGTCCTCGCCCCACCAGAGTTTCCAGCTACGTAGATGAAGAAAGTTAGAGGGGAAAATTGATGGATGCGAGCGTTTCCCTACATTTTCATTTTAACTACTGAAAATCAAGATGTACATTTTTCGTGTGACCCCCCTGAATGAATAGTACCGAATAAGGTCAACAGAAATTTAGCAAGTTTTTCCAGTTTTAAATATCACCAAGATAACTAAACCTACCTTTTTATGGTCACACCAAGTAAAGAGGCCAATGAATGATTTACAAGCATTTTTACCCAACATATCTAATAATTTAACATTGGTTTATTCGTTATTTTATTAACATCCGAACAGATATTGGTTCTTGCACCTTTAACGCACCAATGCCTTAAAAATATCACCGGTGATTCCTAAATCAAATATTGTCATCAAACTTCGTTTGTTGCTTTAGTATAAATGTCAAAAGAACATATATTTTTAAATTAATATTCAAGTCATTAATTTGCCGGCGCAAGGTAATATGAAATAGCTGATTATATATACTTCATTTATCAAAATATTCCAACGTCAATAATTTACTTTTACTTTAAGATACAATTTATATGAGAGCCAATCAGCCAGATGGTCAAAGAAGTATCAGAAATTTAATTACTTTTCATTTTACTTATGGAAAGATTCTCAGTTGCTTTATATGATGCACGAAGAGAAACAGATTTATACATATACAGACTTATATATGCCTTTTTAAAATATTTATGAGAATATTGACTAGTATTCTCAAAATTGACAGCAGGAACACTAGAAATTACAAAAAGTAATTCTGTAAAAGTGTAATAACAGCGCACAGCTTTTATAATTTTCACATTAACATTTATGAACATTATAAATTTTATTATTACGAAAAATACAATGGAAGACAATTGTATTTTTATTTATTATCAAAATTGTGAGGGTAATTTATGATAAGATTTTTCTTCTGTTATTAAAATATGAATAGTAGAAAGCAAATTAATAGAAACCATAGGACACTTTTAACATATTAAACTAAATCATATACTTCAGACAGGCCCAAAATAATATTTAAAATATTATGGAATCAAGTCAGAAACATTTAGAACAGTGTAGCTGCTTTATAAATGGTTATATAAGTAAAATCCTTTAAAGGTGTATAATTAATCTCATGTACGTGCTTGACTTCAACCAATTAACAATTTATACGTACAATATTATATTGAGTTCAGCTTCAAATTGAGTTACTCCTTCTATTGAAATAAGCTACTGCAAAATCCTCGCGAAATTTAATATATGCGACAATCAAATATGTCGATAAAACATTTAATAGCTGCCAGGAGATTTCTGGTACTTACCAATGCCGAAAATGGCGAAAGAAACCACAATCACTCGTGCAACCATATTGCGAACTGTACTACCGTTTCCTTGGAAACAGCCGATTGTAGACACTTTCTACCACTTATACAAGAACAACTAAGTAAAACAGTAACACACGGTCAACATACGTTGTACAAGATTTTCTGCTAAGATTTGTAAGTCGCGTGAATGGCGACCGCCGTTCACTCCTGCTGTGAAATAATTCTACAGGGGATCATACAAATGTACTGCAAATTTATAAGAACTTGATATTTGTTGATTTATATTGTCACGTTTAAAAAACTAAATGCGCGCAACTCCATAATAGTCTTGCATTTAAGGTATAGTTTAATTGCTTTATGGGGTCATTGGTTACTGTATTATAATAAAGTTTGTTAACCACTAAATATGCACGCTTTAAAACAATGACGCCGTCTATTGGGAGAAGACTGAATGAGTTAATGTCACACTAAAAAGAAACAAAAAGGCGCTACTCGATAATGGTAGACGTATGTCTTGAATTTGAAGGTATGGTTTGATTTGTTTATAGGTCTTAGTTCTTTAAGAGCGGTGTTGTATTTTAATTTAAGGCTAGGTTTGGTTATTTCATGAGATAGTTATTTAGTGTTCTTGGTGTACCTTAATTTCACTCAGCACTTTAAGGTACTATAACTGTTTAGCTTTAAAAATCACTTGACTTAGAATTTAGACAGATCTATCATAGATTCGACTTTAGTACTATTTAGGCCGGTATCCCTAAGAATACGTTCCAGTCAACTGCACTTTCCGAGGTGAGACTGAAAATTAGGAAATGATTAGAGCAGCTACCACGTCCTTGTGGACTGCAGTAGGTAAGCGGATTATGTGAGAGACAAAAGCTTGACGGACTGATCGTCCACTTGACTATTTATATCATTAATTCTGCTTACCATTGCAACTTTAAGGTTCATAATTGCCTGCTCGCATTGTTTATAAATTAGCTTGAATGTTTATTAATATTTTTCAAGTTCAAGTTCAAACTTAGGACAGGGTGATAATTAATTAGTAGTTTAAATGCTTCTAGTAGTCTAAAATATTGTCGTGCAACTATATTTTCTGCATAATGAATACTATCAATATACAGGTTTCTCGAAAAGTAGGGAAGAGTGACCCAAAATGATCCCCCTAAAGACCATTGTAGGTCAGAAAATATGGGTTATATAGAACTTGAATAACCCTTTTAATGCCATTATATATCTGTTGGGTATTAATATGATACAAATATTTCACCTAAAAAGTAACATATTTTTTCAAATTTCCTATATTAATGAAAACATTTGCAAAAGGATTATTTTACTTTAGGTAGAAGAGCTGGCATCGTCACTTGAAAAAATAATTTTACAGTTACTTTAGTTCGAAAATTACACATTACTTAGATTTTAAAGTTATTTTCATATAATTATAACTCGCTTTTCGTTACTTTTTAAAAAGTAACGTGTAATTTAAAAATAAGGCGATACCTAAGTAGTTATTTTTGTTACAAGTACCTAAAATGAAGTTTTTCAGGACGAATCATTTTTGTTCTGCTATTTTTGGAATAGCAGATGCGTTGTGATAACTTCATTTAGGTACGTGTGACAAACACGATTTTTTGTCATACGCTTCCAAAATTTTTCTTTTTGCAATTCTTCAGAACGCCTAAATTTGCAAATTTACCATAATTTTTGAAATCATAATGTTCGACAAAGGTAGCTTAGAAATTGATATCGTAGCAACTATTTGATAATTTTGTTATGTCATTCGAAATTTGACGTTTAGACATATTCTGAAATTTTGGAATAGTCCCTAAAGGGTGCCATGACGACTTTTAGAGACTAGGCCGAAAAAGAAGCATTTTACGGAGTTAAATGAGTCCGTAAAATAGCTATTTTTGGGAGCGTATGACAAAAAATATCTTTTAACTTCAAATATGCTGCCATATTTCATAGAACTTATTCACTAAAACCCAACACCAAATATACGAAATCCCAAATATGTTTTTAAGTTCGACTATGTGAAAGAGTCAATGGACCATACGGATTTGTAGTTAACTTTGTAGCTAAATATTTTGCGAACGAATATAAATAACGATGTGCAGTTTATAATTTAAAAGAAAACCTAATGCCGAACAGATCAGTATGCTCTGTTTTGGTTTGAAACCAGTTATTGTCAACAGATGGGTAAGAAACTGTTTTTTTTTTCAAATTTCAACAAAAATGTTTTTAAATTTCTTTAATTTTCATTTTTATAATACTTTATTTATAATGAAAAAGGTAATTTCTTGATACATTGGGCTATATCCGTTTTTTCTTGGTTTGGTACATTTTATGAGAAATAATTCACACGTATTTGAGTTTTCGATGTTTTTTCATGAATTAGGCTTTCCTTTTTATGTCATTCATATGAATGTCACAGAAGAAAATTTTGTGGGGTTACGTTATTCATATACATAACGCTGTTTTATTTATTTTCAGAATTTCTGTGAGAAGAAAAGCTCCTAGCAAGGAAGAATAAAAAATAAATTGAAAAATCTCGATTTTTGGATATTATTATCTCAAATTGAGACGCGTTTCTGGCAATGAAAGAAACCGAAGTTGCAGTTCAACTGCATGTACAAAAGTGTTGCTGAAACGCCACCTACTACAATAAAACTGAAGAACCCTCAAATAAAGATTTTATTTTTAAGAAAAAACGACAAGTGAAATTATTAGGAAAATACAATAAAATGAGCGAAAGAAAGGGAATGAAGACTCAAACGGAGCTTGAGAAAATCGCGGAGCAAATAGGCAATAATAGTGACATAGACATTAGTTCCGATGATTTGATATCGGATCCTGAGTGGTTACCAGATTTGAAGAGGCCTGGCGTACATATTCATTCCGAAGAAGAATTCGGTGTTCACATTTCTGACGATGAAGGATGTAATTGGAATGACATATTTCAAGATTTTAAGGGAGATGAATTTAGAGAAGTTATTGCAAATCAAGCGGCATTAGCAGATAGATAGGGCTGTGTGATCTGCATATATAGACGCGAATAAACAGTTTTATGTTCTGCATGAGAGGACCCGCAAAAAATAGTTCCGTAGAATTTTAGTCTATTCAAATTTTTTGTTGCGTGTTGAAGCTATATATTAGCTACATTGTCACAGAAATCCAATTTCCAAACAGGAGATTTCACACTATCATCATGTTCCAGAATAGATAAATACCAACTATTCTTAGTAATGATCCATTTTAACAATAATGAGGCTATGGAAAGGCTAGACAGCTTGAGAGAATTTAAACCACTTAAAACAAAAAATTAAATACTTGTCTTACTGACGAAACCTTGGTGCTTAATATTTAGTCAGTACCTACCAAATAAAGATTTTTGAATTATGTACAGTTGAAGGATATACTTGGTCCATAAGGATTTACAGTGGAAAATCAGGGAATGTTTGTATATAGTATGCTAGATCAAGGAAGAAGACTTTATATCGACAAGATTTATATCAGCTGTGACTTGGCAAAAGGTTTATTGGTCAGAGAAATGCATGTTAACGGAACCATCAGGGCAACTAAAAAAGATTTGCCGAAGGAAGATCTACCGACAAATTTAAAAAGAGGAGAAATTGTATCTGGGAAAGATGAAATGGGCATCCTTCTGTTAGAATTCAAAAACGCCAAGCATGTTCTCATTATTGTTCCAGTAAAGACATTTGACGTAGCGTTAGAAGGAACGCACACACTATCCTTATAAATTGATCCACGGTCCCCTACATCTGCTATCCAGAAAGGAGTTTTGAAGAAACAAAACGGACCTTCAGAGAGCGAACAACCAACCACATCTTCATCTAATAGTTGAAGATATTCCACTGGCGCTTGCCAATGTCGCAAGTTAAGTTATAGCGGAAAACCAGAGGTCGAAGCACGGAAACCTATAAAAAGGTCATCAGCTATATTAGCTTATAATAAAAGAAAAGCAGGAATTGACCTATCGGACCAAATTGGATCTAACTCTACCAGTTTCCGCATAAGTGTAAAGTGGTACAGAAAACTTGGCATACAACTTTTATTGGGAATGGCTGCGTTTAACTTATGGGTAGTATAAGAACATATTTGAACAAAACAATTACCGACAAAATCTTGTCGGTTAACTTCTACAATTAATTATTTTGATAAACAATGAAGATAAAAGTTACAACATTTAGTATACAAGAGAACATTTAGAAAGAAATATTGTAAATTTAAGTCAAATCTCGCTCCCTTTTGTGTCTATTTATAATCTTTTACTACGTCGTATATCTGAAAGTGTAAAATCCAACGAGCTATTAGAAGCAAAATATAAACTGCGATATGAAAAAGTTAGGTTTGTGTTTTAAGGGACTTGGTTTTTGAGAGTATGTACATAATGTTTGATTTGTAACTAGTTTTTCCTAGCTTTTCTTGCACATCAATATGCTTTAGATATTTAGAAGTGCGTCTGCAAATGTATCGACAATTGAATAACAATATTATAATAATTATTATTTATCTACAGTCATTTAATAATAAACGCATAATACTTGTGCTATACATATTACATCTCCAGTTTTTTTTAAAACAACAAGTGCAATTATGAATTCATAATAGTCACTCCGAGAGCCACTACGAGAGATGTCAACATAGGTATGTGTTGACGTAAATGTTAAAATTTCTCTTTTTAATTAAGTATTTTGTGCGTTTAAGGATAGTTGTAGATAAACCATAGTATTTGACCTGTGAACAATGAACCATAATATACTCTGATCCTCATTTATTATGGCCTAGATTATACGCTCGATAAATAATATACTATTAATACCATATAGAACAAAAAGACATCAACATGCGTGTAAGCCAGGAACACGGATGAAAGAACTTTTCTGTAGTAATATACAGGGTATTTAAAAAGCAAGGCAAAGTATTTAAGGAAACAATTCTTGTGTTAATTTTAAATTTTGAAATACAGGGTGGTAAAATTTTTAAGAAATATCCTTTTTTATAAGATTTATGATATCACTCTAGATATTTAAATGAAATTTGATACACAGCTACTATGCATTAATAGGCACTTTATTATGTTCAACAATTTTTTTAAATTTTTTCCAGTGGCGTTCGTGCGTGATTTGAAGTAAAAAAATTTAAAAGACAAATAATACCTTAATTAACAAATTAAACAAAATTCTCACACACTTCTGAGCAAATTTGAATTCTAGATTATCTTTCCATCGATTTACAGTTTTCGCGTAAAAAAAAATACGAAACATTTCTCTTCATAGTCATATGGCTATAACGTGGAAGTTGATACAAGATGCCTTTTTGCTGTTTTGAAGACCTTCTTGTAAAAATTGTTTTAAAAGTAAAGTAAAAGATTTGTAGTAGCGAGTCCTTGTGTGATTCAAAAAGAGAGTCTAGATATGTGTCCGAAATTGCGGATTTTCCTCGAAATTTCCTAAGGTAGTAAAATTTGAAGGAAACAAAGGAGTTTTAAAACGTTTCAACTAATGTTATTGCAACTTGGTTAGTTTTTTTAGTAGACCAAGATACACTTTTTGAAATAACTGGATTGAGCTGATGCCGATCAGAAAAAAGTTTGAATTAAACAACTATTAAATGAACGTTTAACAATTTAGTAACAATTAATAACAAATTGAAATAATTAAAGCTTATCTAGTAATTATAAAATGTTGATAGTGTTCACCCCTTGCTATAGTATAACCTTCAATACGACGCAAAATATTCTGTGGTACGCGCTGCAAGACTGAATAATAGGGTTTTGCATATCTTCAACATTTTTTTACCAGTGTTGCATACACCAATTCATTTAGGTGCCTCCTAAGAAAAAATCTAACGGCTCGGGTGGCCAAGGTTGAGGACCACCTCTGCCTATCCATCTATTAGGATATACGTGGGTACGTTTTCTAAGAAAACGGGTAGTTCTGTTTCTAAAAACTGACGGCACAGTTCGCTAGTTAACCTTTGTTGAAGACAATGTGGGCCTATTAAAGGTGTGGGCCTATTCAATATGTGGGCCTATTAAAGAATTGTCAATAATGCCTACCTATCCATTAACTGTATATTAATACTGGTGACTACTTTCAATTATGCATTGGGGATTTTCGTCGGACCACATATGTATTGGGAAAATCTATAATGGATTCACTGGAATAATTTTCCTCATCAGTAAATGAAGCATTAGCAGCAAAATTGGGATTAGTGTCAAGCATAAGAGAAAGCCACTGACAATACCACAGACGCTGGGGGTAATAGTTTGGTAATAGCGAATGAACGCGCTGACTATGGTAAGGATATAATAAGTTTTCTTCCAGTATTTTGAAAACAGTCGCGAAGAAACCATTATTTAGTTGGCCAGCAATCTTCCTCGTACTAATTGAGGAGATTATTCACTAAGAGCAAGGACTTTTTCTTCAAACTGTACTATTCTAGCAGTTCTAGGTCTTCCCATGATATTTTATGATCTGCCAAAAGCACCAGTTTCTTGCAAACGAATATGAATTTGCGTGAATGTTTTGGAACATTACCAACGATTTTGCGGATAACGCTCAGCCTAAAGGGTATTACCATTAGCTAAGCCGCCATTTCAGTATTTGTGTAGGGAGCCATTTTATAAACTATTATTTTCCTAACATTAACTTTTCGGAACTCGCTTACTGACCGACAAAAATAAAACGTAATAATTTCTCATTTATTTTGTCAAAATGTCATCATGTAACAATTATCAAAGCCAATTTTGTTTAAAAACGATACAAGGAGTCGCTCATTCCATTTCAAATATTAAAGCAGATAAATGTTGCTTATTTCTTTATGCAAAAAATGTAAGTCGGTGGAATGAAAATCAAAAGATCTAATTTACTCAGAAGTGAGTGAAAATTATGAAAATAACTTTTGTTACGAGAAAAAGCAGTGGCGTTCCATATTTTTCTTTAAAAATATTCAGTTCAAATCCCGCACGAACGCCAATGGAATAAATAAAAAAATATGTTGTACATCAGAAAATGCCTTCTAAAGCATATTAGTTGTGCACACATTTCATTGAAATATCATAGATATTTCAAAAAAATATACATTTTTTTAAAGTTTTTCTTAAAATGAACCCAAGAATCTCCCCTTTAAATATTTTATCTTACTTTTTGAAACACTCTGTATAAAGCAAAGATAAAATTATGGACAATCCGTCTCGTAGAAACAGCTAGAATCCATTGTTATTGTTACAAAAACTGACCCGACCCGAAAGGGAGGGCACTTTATAAAAATAAAAATGCATGAACGATATTTCTATGGCAACAAACATATTCTGTAGATTATTTACCGAATAGAAAAGGAAAACAAATAAGAAATATTTATTTACCGAGTACAATTAGTGCAGATTGTTGCACTATCATGCACGTTTATAGGAACAGATATCCTGTGTGCTTTATTTGGTAGTTTTTTATTTTGTGCTTACTCGGAGGATATCTCAATACCGTCATTTACGTCTTCGTCGCTTCTCATTTTTTACAAATATCTTTTATGATGTTTTTGGTCAAATTGCAGGTATGCCCAATGGATGAAGGTGATGCCTCGTTATTTTTACGTGTTGTTCCTCATTGGTGCCGCTTTTTGCCAAAGCAGAAATTGCGGACTTTCTCAATAAGTGATTTGTAATATTTTTGTTTTTTCGTTTCAAATCCAGCTCTTTCTGGCGATAATTTGGTCCAAGTAGGTATGGCATTTGTTCTGACAGATGTGTTCTTGTACTGTCTTTCCGGTTAGATTTATGCTAAAAAAACCTTTGATATTCATGTATTTCAGTATTTGTGATATAGGCGAAACGGACATAGATTTTGATTAACCCTGTAAGATACAAGTCACTTTGACTCTGAGCACTTTTTTTACCTCATCGCGTGTCGCTTTGGCAAATAGGGAATTATACTCAGAGCTGTTAGTAAAGTTTCCAAAGGTATCCCTTCCTATTTTTAAGTAATTAACTAAACACTTCACGGGTTCCCCTCCTCTCCATGCAAGTTCGAACAAAAAAAAAGGAGCCTCACTTTTTGAATATTTTTGGAGATTTCAGACAACGAATAATCTCCAGATCTGTCCGTTTTAACGCTAATGTCACATCAAAAACCATCAAACAACTGCCAGTGTGCTGTGCAACTGCTTTGATATAGTAAAATACAATGTAATACTAGTAGCCTTCAGCCGAGCCGGAGCGTTTCGCATTTTACAGTGTAATTATCGCTTTTTAACAGGGAGATTTTCACTTTATCGGGGGAGATTTGCACTGAAATCAAGTGAAAATCGCTCGGAGATTTATATGCTTAAAGTAAATATCTGCTCTATCCTCATGTATGCAAGGTATCATCTTCACAGTTAACGTAATTCTACTGCTCTGTATCCTCTAGAGCACAAATCTTCAAAATCCTCAAACTCTATTCAAAGCAGTCACTAGGTTTCTGAGCGTTTGTCGTTCTTTTTAACGAGCAAGTTAGATTAAGTATATACATTAATTACTTTGACAGTATCTTCGCCTTAAACCTTAACATTATGTCCATCTCAGTTCTGCGATCTACAACTTTCTATACTCTTCAACATATTGGAGAAAGAAATCATGCAAAAAGTGTAGTTTTTAAAAAATAATAAAATTTTTCTTGGAAATAATGGACCTTGCTAAATATTTCACATACTATATTTCAAGTATCCCTCGTATTCGCTATGTAAATCTGGCTTGATAATAACTGTGATCTAGATTTAATAGCAAATTTCATAAAAAATATTGAATAGGTTGGGCAATACGAAAATAACGATTAAACGATATTTAGATCATTCTTGCAATGCTAAAGCAATTTAAACCATTTAACAATTCTCATAAGTGTGATATTTATATTTTTCTACGAGATGGTAGAAGCAAGTAGTTAATTACTTGACATCATAAGGTCAATATCATCTGCATAATAATATAATACGTAGACAAAACTATGTCATAAAAGCATACCAAATCAAATCATACCAAACATATTAATTGATCTGTTTCTGTTTTGGACTGATTAGTCTCAAGTAACGATGCCCGGGAAATAACAGCTAGTATTGTGTGGTGGTCAAGTTTAATTGTTATCTACAGCTTTAACCTTTCCGGTAGTGTGAGGAAGCAAATAGTATATTGCGCGGCAATGGTATCCATTTTTGTATTGCAAATCATACGAGTCGCAAATAGAGCAAAAGTTTTCATTTTATGGGCGGAACGGCTATATGATTAGAGTTACATAGATGTTTTCATACGACGCAATTTAAGTTTTTTTCAAATAGTTTAATTAATCAGACTAAAATATTCTATGAATTCTTGGTTATATTATTTTGCAATTCAAATATTATATGGTGTCTTTTTTTAAGATTTGTCCAGAATGAAGAAGGTTTGTTTTAGTTTGCCATTTCTCATATAGGTTAGACATTTTCTGTATCTTCCAATTTAATTTCATATTGCTTGTTATTTTCTTCCATATGCATTTTTTCTTTAACTTCTAGTCTGTATGACCTTCTAATAGTTTTGAGTCTAAGTTTTCAATGACTGTCTCTTTCCGGCAGGTTTGGTACGAATTATTTTAAAATAAACTAGTGAGCAATATAACTACACAAATTATAAAAAATTGCTAACTTTAAGTTGGTTTTTTATATGGAAGTGTAAAATTGAATTGAATGCACGTATGTTAGTTTTTCGCGCTTAGGTATATCAATCTTATAGGTATAGGCCCATTTCGTGGCAAACAATGTGAAAACGGAAAGCGTTACTACTGATTATAGTCCTCTCTGACTGCTTTTTAAAATATATTCTCATTAAATTTCAAAGAAAGTGATTTTTCCTATATCGATTCTCCTTGTACCATTTTATCTAATTGAGTATACGCTTGTTGTTATAATTAGCAGAATATCGTTGGGACACGCTTGTGTTTACGCATGGTGTGCCGTTTTATCTCTAATAAATCACAAACGTAATCAAAATCAATTGTAAATATGCCAGACAAGAACCTAGCCTCTAAATTTAAGTAACACTTTCACTAAAGTTAAATAAAGAATGTGCTATGTCGATACAATTAGATAATATACAAGGCGAAATAATCAACAAATTTTAATTCAATTTATTATTAAAAAAATATATATATTTATTTATTTATTAATTCCCTCAATCCATCAGGTACAATGCAATCAATACATGGCATGCGTCACCTACATAGGTAAAAATATAATAATAGCAGAACAACAAGCAACAAAGCTTTCAAAACAAACAAAAAGCACACGCAGAAAAGAAATAAATGTTTTATCACATCAGTTAGCTACATTGGTTGAATGCTGGCTGATGCTTACCATAAGGTCATCCAATCGTGAATTGTGTTCTATAAGAGATATATCGTTGGCAAACCGAAATGTGTTACAGGAAAGTCAGTTTCATACAGATTGATTTAGGTCGTTAAAAAAATGAGAAATATTGGAGAGATAAGTAACGGCTATTATTAGAAGTCTATAAAATCGATAATAAAAAAAATCATAGTTGTGGTGAAAAATTTGTTAAGTGTCATTCTTTTCTTTGGTAATGTTAACTGTTAACTTCGGCGATTTAATCAGAGATGGCGCTATTGTCAAGGTGCGTAAAATATGTTAAATCACGTTGCTTGTTAGTGATGGGCATAACTGAATTATTTTGATAACCGCATTATTTGTATTCAAATAATATTATTAACCGAGTGATTATTTGAATAATCATTCGAATAAATTCAGGTTAGCGATCGCAGCCGGTTAGGAAGAAGGTTCAGCGTCATCGGCATCGTATTCGTAACTCGTAATATATTGTTATAGTTATATTACGACTTATGTATTGCTCTATTGCTCCTACATTCTAAATTTCAATCTATAGCCTAAAAACTAAACAAACCTTAGGTGATAATTTGTGTTATGTATTGGAAAGCATTCATTACGAAGAAGTGTATGAAAGATGAAAGATATAAGAAATATGTGGGGTTGCTTGCTAATCGCAACAAAAAATATTGGCCTGCCCGGCCGGATCAAAAGCGACCGCCTTTTCTTTTGATTATTCGAGCTAAAACATCGAAACTTGCTTCATAACTCATAACTAAATGAAAATCGCTCCTTGCTTGTTGATCATTCGACGGATCGACGCGACAGCGAGGCTTATTCCTTCGTAGTTAGTGTTCGTATTTGAATTCGTACGTATCAGGTTCAGGTTATTTTTCATTCGAATACTTGTGGAATGAAAACCGAATAATACAGGTTATTTTAATAACCGGATAACAGGTTATTTTTCATTCGAATAAGCCCATCACTATGCTTGTTGTTAATGTGTCAAAACAATATGGCCTCTGTTCGTAACAGGTGTTTGTTGATGTCGGCATAAAAGTTCAAAATGGACTTTGTAGCTGCTCGAGACTCCGAACCTAGTGGCAGTGAGTCGGTGGAAGAGGAAGAAGATGACACATTTGAGGTTAGTTTTCGCACATGTTATGATGGGTGGTTCATGTAAAGTATGTTATCTACTACACTTAACATCTTTTAGATGTTTACTTCGTTAGTGTTGTACTTAACAAGTTCTACGTAAACACTTTTGTTGCAGAATATTGCTTCTTCTTCCAAGGGCAGAAAACGGCTTCGCCTAGGAGGTATACAAGGTAAAATTAAGAAACTGAAAGATAGTGGGCAGGTGCATACATCTTACCGAGGAAAAGCTCGTATTGTCGAAAGGAAACGTCCGGACGATCCCTGTGCAGGTCGACAAGAGTGTTTCGAAAGAGTACCTGATGCAATTGGAAATAAAACTTTTTAAATATTTTTAGGGTTTAGCTAATTACTGCCTACAAAATTCATATTTATTTGGCTGTATTAAATCCACCCCGATTAAAAGACGAACGAAGAAATGAGACATGCGTCGAACATGTACAATGTCATAGGACACAACATCTCTTATGAAACTTGCAAACAAGCAGTTATATCGATCCATGGAATTGGTCGAGGAAGATGTGAGTACCTTGTGAAAAAATGTCACGAAGAAGGTAAAATATAGCGAAGGCTAATCTTAAAGATACAGTCATTTCCCAAATAGGAGTGCCACTACAGCCGTACTAAAAAACCAGACAGTTGTACATGAGTCTTGAGCATAATATCACTTCCCATTTTGAACGATTTGCAAGGAAACGCATTGAAGAAGGGAAAACTTCAATATCTTGTGATAAATATAGAACAATATTTACTGAAGAGTACAATATTTCCTGTACAGATTCAAAATCAGATACCTGCGCTCAGTGTGATAAAAATGCAATCACGCCTACCACGGCATAGAAATCAGGCAACCCAGAGCTACTAAAGAATTGGAGGTTTCTAAGAATATGCACTTTAGAAAGGCTGAAGCAGCAAAAAATATTTGGCAAAAAGCTGTCGAAGAGTCTAAGACAGATACAAATGCCCATGTTATTACATTCGATTTGCAGCAGGCATTGGCGACTCCAAAATTAACGACAGGGCCATGCTTTAAAAGAAAAACTTATGATGTTACAATTTTAGTATTCACTGTTGTAATGAGCTAGAACAGGGTTATTTCTAACTATGGAACGAGTATGTGGCAAAAAGAGGCTCTGACGAAATTGCTAGTTGTTTGTTAGAATATTTTGAAACGTCTGACATCAGTGGTGAAATCTTATATGCCGTGTGCATGATAACTGTGCGGACAAAATAAAAACTGGACCATTATGGCGCTGTGGTAACGTCTTATGGCCCAAAAAAGATTTTTCAAAATTATTCATGTATTTCCTGAAGTCGGACATACAATGCTGTCTAGTGATCGTCATTTTTGACGTGTTGAAAAGGCAGCAAGAAAATAGACGGCAGTGTATTCTCCTAAGTACAGGGAAAATATTCTAAAAACAGCTCAGCAAGAAAGGCATTTTCAAGTTACTGTGATGACTAAGGAAGATTTCTTTTTGTTGAACTTTGCAAGGATTTTAACAGCCTCAGGATGTAGGAATAAGCTATGCCGAAAAACTGGAATTTTGTTGTGAAGATCACACAAAACCTACTCTGGCTTGCTTACAAGCTTTTCTTTGAAGGAACGAGGAAGACCTAGTGTTGTTTAGGAAATACCAATAGAAGACTTGCCACAAAACTATTTTGAAGATCTTCCAATAGAGGAGAGATAGCTGAACAACGTTATATCCTGTTTGCAATGGATTCCACCGGTAAAGCATGCCATTAATATTCACTCAAATCACAAAATTATATGGAAGATAGGCAATCTGATAGTACTGATTAGAGAATGTTGGTTATTTTTTGAAAAGTTCCTCCATTCCGTTTTCTAGAGCTATGTCTTCATTAGATCAAGTTTCTAGTGCTATATTTTCTCTACTCATGGCACTATGTTGCTCTAGTTTCACTTTTTTAGTCTGCAATGTTTTCTCTACTTCACCTAGGTATATTTTTTATGTTATCTTCTGAATCTGCATTTATTATTTATGTGGCGTAAAACATGGTATCTGACGTTTGCATTATTTTTTTTTAAATATAAATATATAAAAAAATGTAAATTGTAAATATTATTTCTTGTCACTATTCTATTCAAATTATCTCTAAAATTGATAAAATATCAGAATAAACGAAACAAGTATTATTTTAAACTTTTTATGTTTTAATTTTTATGTGGTGTAAAACATAATCTCTTGTGTTTATTATTTTTTTAAATATAAAAACATAAAAAATTGTTAATATTTTGACACTAGTCTATTCAAATTATCCCTGAAATTGATAAAATATCAGAATAAACGAAACAAGTAGTTATTTCATATTTTTTTTATTTTTAAAAGATTTTTTTTATCAATTTTCTCCATTTCTTCCTTTGTTACATAACAAGTGTTACAGCCAAGTTCTTCAATTAAATGATCTTATTAATAGTATTGGAACCATCGGATGGGTTAAATGGTAAGAATATATGTATCAAATATAATATTATACAAGGAAAGAGCCGTATAATATCTTTCTTTGCAAAGTGCCTTTTTTATGGTAGTGGCACACACACTAGAGGGAGATCCTATGGCGCTCGACGAGCGGTGTGTGTACGAAGATGTTGGTTGACACGGTTCTTGAATAGTTGTAGGTTGTAATTAAGGGGAAACAGATGTCCTGGGAGCGAGTTCCACAGTGATGCAGTGCGCCAGTCACAGGAGTTCTTATAAAGCGATGTTCTAGGTGTTTCCAGCTGTATAACGAAATGGTGCGCTCTTGCCGTCTGTCGTGACTGTCTGACAGGCGCTTCCAGGGGCGGGATGAGGCGGGCTAAATCCTGAAAACATCCGCCGTGAAAGTATCTGTAAAACAGGGACATCTCGGCCACATGTCTGCGGTGTTGCAGACTATCATTCCGGGTCGGCGTCTCGGACGCCAACAAGACGCACAGCTCTTATCTGAATGGAATCCAGCAGCTTTAGGGTGTGCTTTGGTGCGGCACTCCAGATATGTTGGTAATATTCTAAGCAGGGTCTTATTTGCGCTTTGTAGAGCAACTTGCTCTACAGAATCAGTCACTTTTTTATTGCGAAATAGCGCACCAAGCTCCTAGAAGCTGGGCTCATTTTGCGATGTTAACAACGTGGTCATGCCAGGACATATTGCTGTTGACCGAGACACCCAGCAGTCCGATTAACGAGGATGGTCGATCCTGCCATAATGATGTCAAGGCCCGCCGCGCCGTATTGTACCTCTTGGTAAACGTGGCTGCTTGGGTCTTGCATTGAACTGGACCAAGCAATGTCGGGAATATACCAATTCCTGGTTGGAGACATGTCTTGAATCGCATCAAGCTCAATGCTCCATGTCCACAATGAAAACACATTGGGTGTAGTGTAAATCATTACATTGCATGTTTATCCTCAAAGAAAATGGAATCAGCAGTATAATTCAAGGCCGGTAGGGGTATTAGCTCTCGGAGTAGTTGTTTCTGCTGATCCAATCTTATCACATATAGCCCAACACGGGGCTTGTCCAGACGATGGAGCACTTTCGGATCGAGTGACGGCTGGTGAATGTCTTCTTTCCGGTAGGTTCATCAGGGTATCAATACCATTCACAGATAGTCAGGTTCTACAATCGGCAAACGTTCAATATCGTTATTACGGTGTTTTCCTAAAATAGATTCAGGCATAACAGGGAATGACTGAATAGGTTCATAGGTTCATAAAAGTTGGTGCTTGCCCTAAAACAGTAAACGAGTATTTCAAATTTTACGTACTGCCTTTAGTGCGGACGCAAATGTCATTTTTTCGAAATCGCGTCTAGAGTAAAGTACCTTAATTTATAAAGATACAGCAAAATCTTATAAGGAAAAGTTCTTCCAAATTAAAAAAGTAATCTAAATCTGAAATTTAAGTTAAGTACATCAATTTTTTAATTTCCTTTTCTCTTCTCGATTTTTTTTCTCAAACGTTACGCCATTGGTGAATGTTTTGTTCTTTTGTTATTAGTATACTTGCCAAGCAACTTCAAAATTTATTTAAAGTAGACATTAGTTGCATAGTTGCATAATGTTTCAGTTTTTACAGAAAAAGCAAGTTTAGGTATCAGTGTGTTGCAAATACATTTAAACAATTTTGGTCCAAAATAATTGTCCACAATAATTATTACAACATACAATTGGAATGACAAACTCAATAATAATTAATTTCATATGTCAGACCGAAGTAAAATTATTGCTATTTATTTGTTCTTATTCTAAATGCATGGCCTACTCTTCAAGACCAAATATTTTATATGGCTTTTTAGGATACTTGGGCATATTTTACCAATCGGGTGCAAAAGATAAATAAATTGTTAGTTGTTTTACATGAAATGAAAAGAGTTGGGTCTATTCATGATTT
>MU188109.1:47694-66599 GCA_016904865.1 Pissodes strobi | reverse complement strand
TCAATGCAAGCTTCTCGTATACTTCATGCCACCAACGTGCAAAGAATTAGTTCAGTTCTTTCTTGAGATGTACCACCATCCACTTTGAAATTTTTAAATAATTTACTGTAAATATGATTTTTATTAAAAATTTAATTAAATGCAATTAGCTCGTAAACTGCTATCTAATATTTTGTTTTTACTATTTGTGTTTTGTTTAGAAACACGAAATTTATTAAAACTTGTTAAAAAATTGCCATGTTGTCATTTAACAAAATAAAAATTTTGGAAAAACTTTTAAACTGACAACACTGGGCGAGAAACCAATATACGTCTTTCCTAGTTGAACAGTTTTGTTACTTGGTTCCATCTCTGACGTTAAAAAAATTTGCACTTGTATATTTTTTGGCTTTTCATATAACAGAAGACTAAGTAAATACCATGTTAAAATCATCAGTATATTTTAAAATAGTCAATAGACGTTTAAAATATTTTTGAGTATAAATATTTTGTCCAAAGTTATATCCTCTTAATAGCACTAATGTTAGTTACTTTAACTTTTCCCCTTTGGCAATATAGGAATGTAAGCTCATGCAGGCTGTCGAGACAAAAATATTGGTCATGGGCGTGTATAAGGGATTGGTTTACACGAATCTGTCGATAAAAAAGCTGCATTTCGTTTGATCTTTTGAACATTTAACCTTGCTAATGTCTTTTTAAGGATTTTTTTCAATGAAATTGGGGTTATTTCCTTAAATTTAATATATAAGTATTTAAGATTTTCACTACATATTCTGTATCAAATACAAGGTCAAGGTATTTGTTACTTGAATTGCTTTTCTGATTGTCTAACCTGTATGTGGACTTCGAAACAAGGTCCTAACTGATTTGGGTTTTGGCTCGTTTTCTCTAACGCTTTATTCTTACATGGCCATTGGATATCTTGTATACTTGACCTGTTTTATGCATTGTATGTTGTGGACCTTTATCATGGTGCAATTTTCATATTCCCTCGTAATGATGCGGAATACCTAATTTTTCTATTTAATTTTCAAGCGGAGTGGAGAATTATAAATTTAGTATATTTTTATTTTAGTTTCGGTGGACACCTCAAAATACAGACGCAGGTAAAACATTCAGCGGTGCCTTGCATTAATTTTTATCATTTTACAATCAAATTTAACTCTCCCTTACTCTAACAATAATTTTATAAAGTTTCAGTCTATAAGTTGCTCTTAAATTATAAAAAGCATTAACACTGATGCTACGAACGATGCTAGAGATAGCCATCTTCGGCATGTCGATATGTTCCCTTGGATAAGGGTCCATTTTTCAGAGCCTTTATAACAATTATTTGCATTCGACCTTAATTTGTTTACGTTGAATACGAATAATTTTCTGTAAAATAAGGAAATAGTAATCATTATTTAGAAATTGTGTTTGCGTGATACACGGATATTAGGCATTTTTAACCGAATATGTGTTGGGCCTGAACACAGCTATCATCCACTTATATGAGGCATATAGGAATTGGAAACTGGATTTTTTCCTAGTTTAGAAAAATTATGTTGTCAATTTAGTAACATGGCCTGAAAATTACGTTTGGTCTAACTAAATGCAGATAAATATTAACCTCAGGATCAATTCCTATTTATAGTTTGAGGAATTCGTATTTTATACCTTACCAGGGACGATTTTAACAGGTAAGAGCTTCAAATTTTGTTATAAATTTTAGTGAAAGCCATTTGACGATTCTGATACAGATCCTTGTTATGCTGAGTATTCTGAATATTGTGAACTGCTAAACTGTATAAATTACTAAATAATTATCACCCTCTCCTAAATTTAAACTTGAACTTGGAACGTGTTGTGTGAAAAGCAAACTTATGAACAACGCAAGCGATAGTGAGCTTTCAGCGAATTTTGTTATATAATTTCTTGAACGGCCCCTCAGTCTGGCATCTTGTCTCACAACAATTTCACACATTCAGTATCCGTATTTGGCCCGCTGGATACCCTAAACCTGTAAACCGAACCTTAATCTGATGGTCAGGTTCTGCTAGTGTAAAGGCCATCTCTGGATAAATTCCCCTAAATCTAAAATTCTGCTCCAGGGCCTATATGAACTAACTTGCGCAGCCTCCCTTGGGTGCTCCTCTCCAAGTAATATCGTCGAAGCTATAAGTTAAAGTAAATTCAAAGTTGATGTCAAGTAGTTAATGAGTGAAATCAAGTTAGACTAGTCTGCTGTTAAAACACTAAAATGATTACCTAAATTAAATAGCCAAAGCTAGCCAACCATAAGTAAAAGACAACCCAAATCTTGAAAACTTTATTGTAAGGAGTGACCAAGACTTACGAACGATTTAAAGTATACGTCAATTGGAAAGACATGCGCATTATAGTGATCGGGTAAAGTGCAAATTCATTAAGTCTTTGACAAACAGAGATTGTTACTGATATTAACGAAGTGTTTTCTTTATCATTTTGTCTTACCTGACGTAGATCGATCGTACCTGCGCTAGATAACCCCCGCGCTATACTAGAGGCCTAACAATACTTTGGCGAGAGTTCTTCCGAAAATGATCAAAGGCCTAGAAAAACATCGAGACCTGCAGAAGTAGCTGTATTAATTTCTTTGTTTATAAAAGTTCGGCAGGTGGAAACTTGACCACCAAAAACTTAATGAGATAGGGTACTTGGCGTGATCCTTCGGGGCGCGCGATTTGATAGATTGACGGTCAATATTATACGCGTCAGCGTAATTTATTGTCCTTTCCTCTTCTCTTCGCTATGTATAACTATGTGTTGACTTAGTCCCTAAATAAAAAGGATATACTCTCATATCAAAATTATTTATATTTTCAGGATACCAGCAGTGACAATATAGTTTGAGTTGAATGAATGGTTTCCGAAGACAAGCGATACAGCCGTACGTTGTTGCTGGAAACTTGAATTTATTTCCTTTCGGCTCCGCAAGAGAATAGTTTGCCATCATGACCTCCGCTTTCTCATTATTCTTTTGGTGACGAAAACGTATCCTATGCTGAAGAAAAATTATAACCGGTATCGGCAATTAATCGCTCTCTCAAAAAAACCTGAACTGAATCTAATCGCAGAGAAATGCCAAAATATTTTGGAATACTTATATGGATTGGACTGAATCTTAAGCCTGTTAGAAGTGTGATTTACCTTACAGAGGACGTACGAAATACGCTCGATCATAGGAAAAAGTACTTGGCTGTAACTTTAAGCTTATTAAAGGCCTTTAGTCAGTGCCTCACACTAAACTTCTGAGCAATCTTGAGCGCCACTCACGTTTAATCTCTCGGTAAATCCAAACCGATTCACCCAATCATTTTGTTTTAAAAAATTGATGCATCTTTCTCTCAGACATTTCTACAACAATTTTGACCTGCTGTTGCCTATTTAAAGCGTAATACATTCTCACCCCATTAAGCGCAAGATCAGTTAAAAGTTTTGTGTGAGGCACTGACTTAATAATCATAACAAGGCCAAATATCCACTCAAGTACTTTTTCTTATGATAAAGTCTATTTCGCGCTTCCGCTTCAAGGTGATTCATAGTATTCCTAACGTTTAATCCCTCTGTAAATCCGAACTGGTTCACACAATTATATATTTTTTAAATTGATGCATCTTTCTTTCAGACATTTCTTGAACAATTTTGACCTACTGTTGCCTATTTAAAAAGGTTTAGAGTATGTACTTTTTCTTATGATCAAGCGGATTTTGCGCTTCCCCTGTAAGGTGATTCATAGGAACCCTCACGTTCAATCTCGCAGTAAATACGAACTGGTTCACCCAATTATTTTGTTTAAAAAACGATGCATCTTTCTTTCAGACATTTCTTTAGCAATTTTGACCTGCTGTTGCCTATTTACAAGGTAATAGTTTCTCATCCCATTAAACTCAAGATTAATCAGAAGTTTAGTATAAGGCACTAACTAAAGGCCTTTAACAAGTCCAAAAATACAGTCAAGTACTTTTTCTTATGAGCAAGCGTATTTTGCTCTTTCTCTGTAAGGTGATTCATACGATCCCTCACGTTTAATCTCTCAGTAAGTCCGAACTGGTTTCTGACATGTTTGAGCAATTTTGACTGCTGTGTTGCCTAATTACAAGGTAATCGTTTCTCACCCCATTAAGCTCAACATTAATCAAAAGTTTAGTGTGAGGCACTGACGAAAGGCCTTTAAGAAGTCCAAAAATACAGGCAAGTACTTTTTCTTATGATCGAACGTATGCTGCTCTTCCTCCGTAAGGTGATTAATAGGATCCCTCACGTTTAATCTCTCAGTAAATCCGAACTGGTTCACCCAATTGTTTTGTTTGAAAAAATGATGCATCTTTCTTTCAGACATATCTTTAACAATTTTTACCTGCTGTTGCCTATTTAGAAGGTAATAGTTTCTCACCGTATTAAGCTCAAGATTAACCAGAAGTTTAGTGTGAGGCACTGACTAAAGGCCTTTAACAAGTCCAAAAATACAGACAAGTACTTTTTCTTATGATCAAACGTATTCTGCTCTTCCTCTGTAAGGTGATTCATAGGATCCCTCACGTTATTTCTCTCAGTAAATGCGAACTGGTTCACCCAATTATTTTGTTTAAAAAATTATGCATCTTCCTGTCAGACATTTCTTGAGCAATTTTGTCCTGCTGTGTTGCCTATTTACAAGGTAATAGTTTCTCACCCCATTAAGCTCAAGATTAATCAGATATTTAGGCACTAACTAAAGGCCTTTAACAATTCCAAAAATACAGTCAAGTACTTTTCTTATGAGCAAGCGTGTTTTGCTCTTCCTCTGTAAGGTGATTCATAGGATCCCTCACGTTTAATCTCTCAGTAAGTCCGAACTGGTCCACCGAATTATTTTGTTTAAAAAAATTATGCATCTTTCTTTCAGACATTTCTTGAACAATTTTGACCTGCTGTTGCCTATTTAAAAGGTAATAGTTTCTCATTCCATTAAGCTCAAGATTAATTAGAAGTTTAGTGTGAGGCACTGACTAAATTTCCTTACAAGTCCAAAAACACAGCCAAGTACTTTTTCGCATGATCAAGCCCATTTCGCACTTCCTCTGTAGGGTGATTCATAGGATCCCTCACGCATAATCCCTCTGTAAATCCGCACTGGTTCACACAATTATTTTGTTTTAAAAAATCGGTGCATCTTTCTTTCAGACATTTATTTAACAATTTTGACCTACTGCTGCCTATTTAAAAGGTAATATGTTCTCACCTCATTAAGCTCAAAATTCATCAGAAGTTTGCTGTGAGGCACTGACTAAAGGCCTTTAACAAGTCGAAAAACACAGTCAAGTACATTTTCTTATGACCAACCCTATTTCGCAGTTCCTCTGTAGGGTGACTCATGGCATTACATTACATTACATTACATTTTTTATTTTTCCATAACACATTATTACAATGTATGAAATGCGTCAATTAAACGAGTAACACTAAGTACAATAAACTTAAAACAAGTCTAGATGTATGTTAGTATAATATGATGATATTTGGTATAGGTACAGTCGGGTACAGTATAGGTATAGACACACACAAAACTTTACAACATATTATGGTAAATGACATCATAAAAAGTCATAAGTTCACAAACTTAAGTGGCATTATAATATTCGTTCATATTATAAGGTTCAACTTTTATTAAATCATCTTGAGTTCTCTTTAAATAGTTTCAAATTATTTTGGTTTTTATATTTAGAGTTTAGAGGTAGTACATATAAACCTCATAAGCATATATCCCCGACAGAGTCAAAATGCCAAGCACTCTGAACCGTCCTCTGCATGATTCTAATTGCTTTAATCCCAGTGTAGATCGTATTACTCTCTTTTGCGCAACAAAATCTTGATTACTAGCGGATGAACTCCAAAAACATATTCCGCAGTGTAGCCTTGATCCAAGAAAGGCATTATAGACATGGATTAGTTGATTTTAATTTAACACCAATTTTAGATTTCTAACCATAAAACAAGGGCTATTTAGTTTTGAATTCACAATGTCACACTGCGCTTTCCAATTGAGATATTCGTCAACTTCCTTGCTCTCAAAGCAATATTTAAATTTGGATGGTTTTTAGTAGTATGAAATCTGATGTAATTTGTTTTTGAGCTATTGAGATGCAAAGTGTTATTGCTAAACTAATCAAAAACTGTTTCGAGACCCGCATTACAAATGATTTCACTATCATCATTTTGTGCTGACACAATAAATGAAGAATCATCGGGAAAGAGTGCTACAAGCCAGTTCGGATTAACTCTGTTCATTATGTCATAATTATATTGGATAAACAGAAAAGGCATCAACACAGAGCCCTGGGGAACACCTACGTTAATATTTAACATACTTCAATTAGTGTTTGCACTACTCGAAGCTGTACCATTATATGGAAAACGGACATATTGCCGTCGATCTTTTAAGAATCTTGATAGCCAAGCCAAAGCGGGCCCCCTCACACCATACAATTCCATTTTTGTTAAAATAAGTGATATATCAACACAATCAAATGCCCTACTGAGATCACAGAAGATCCCAGCAGGACATTCTCTTGCTTCAAGAATAATAATTATAAATCTTTCATAAAAATGTTGGATGGCCTCCATAGTCAAACACCCCTTGCGAAATCCAAACTGGCTCGAAGATAAGATATTATGTCTAACAAAAAAAGTTTCCATTCGATTTAAAAAAGCGTATTCCAAAACTTTGGAAAAAAACAGAAATCAATGCCACTGGTCTATAATTATCTGCCAGGTGCCTGCTCCCCCTTTTTATAAATAGGTGCAATTTTATTTGTTTTTAAGATGGCGGAAAGCACCCTACAACAAATGGATAATAATCAGATGAGTTAAAATAGGCGCCATTGGATATATTATTTGTTTTAAAAGAAATCCTGAAGTTTTATCAAATCCAAAGATTTTTTTTTTAATTTTTCATTTAGTATTGTTTTTAATTCGCCTTGAGTCATCGGATCAATAAAGAAGCTGGACAAATTTCTGTCAATATTTGAATCGAAACTTGGATCCCTATTAATATCTTTTGGAATGTTATTGGGTGCTTCTTGAAAAAAAATATTAAAGAAATTTAGACTTCCTTCGAATTACTTGCCC
The DNA here is from genome assembly GCA_016904865.1 of Pissodes strobi. NCBI lineage: Eukaryota > Metazoa > Arthropoda > Insecta > Coleoptera > Curculionidae > Pissodes > Pissodes strobi. The sequence goes on along the minus strand of MU188109.1, from coordinate 59,468 downwards.
TGCAACCGTCAACATCAATCGCGATACTTCTTACATTTGTATGCTTATGGGTAACTTCAGAGACTAGCCTCTATGCCTTCCTAGTTGGGTTCTCTGATTGACATATTCGATTTTGATAATTTTTTGATGTTGTTTGAACAAAATTTGAATGATGTTTTTTCTTAATTTTATAATATTTTTCAATTTCAGGATATTTTTCTGTTAATTTATAATGCCCCTTCACCGCTACGCTCACGTTTAATCCCTCAGTAAATTCAATCTGGTTCACAACACAATTATTTTTTTAAGCAAATTATTTATCTCTCGTCCAGACATTTTTTGAACAATTTAGGAAAATTTCAATTAATATTGATATGCCGATAGTTATTGATAAGATTTGGATTACTGGATTTGAAGATGGATATTTTATTTATTTAACTCGAGCTTTGAAAATGAGATTAAAAATATAGCTTATATGAGCAAACAAATAAATATGTAATTGTTTTATTATTTTGTTATTAATAACGTCATATTTTGGAGAGCTGATATTTTCAAAACTATTTATATGTTTAACGAGTTTATTATTATTTGGTGCTTTTAGGAACAGCTTTGCCCAATTCAAATGTCCACTACCATCAGGTACATTGTTGTACATATTCAAATCAATCACGGAAAAATAATTTTCACAAAAATCCAGCATTTCTTTGTTCGTAGTAATTAGTTTACCATCGTCTAAAATATTTATATAATCATTTTTATTACATTTTTTATTTTCGCCGGTAGCATTTGCAATAAGTTTATAAGTTTCTTTATATGATATTTATATTCCCCTATATTTTGTTTAGTATTATTAATTATTTATTTAACATTATTGCTATATATTTGGTATTCAATTTCTTTTTCTTGAGTATAATTTTCAAGTAGTTGCCTTTTTAATGTATCTCTGTCTGGTTTGTATATAGAAATTATTATACTCATTGTTATCCAAAGCTTGATTTTGAAATAATGCTTACCCCGTCACTTCCTCACCTTTTTACACCAATATTAATATCTTTCAATATTCAATTCCTATATCAAGTATTTATGAATAAATATGTAAGCTTGACGTAAATAAAAGGCCGGGACCTGATGGAATCCCCCCATGTGTTTTGACATATTGTAGTTTTATATTATCTAGATCCCTCCATATCATATTTAACATATCCCTTGAGTCGGGTCAGTGTTCTGAGTTCTGAAAGGTCAATTATTTGACGCCGATTTTTAAGTTTATTGCTAAGGCTGATGCATGTAATTACAGGCCTGTGTGCAATCTCAGTACAATCCCGAAGCTCTTTGAGAATATTATTATCAGATACTAAACGTGCTTACTTGGTCCTACCATCATTGATGAACAATTTGGATTCCACAGCGGAGGATCCACTGAACTGAATAACTTGACCTATATTAATTATCTGTCGGGCATTTTGGACAGGGGAGGAGAGGTTCATTCAATTTATACAGACTTTTCTAAGGCATTCGACGGAGTGAACCATTGTGTTTTGTTGAGTAAACTAGAAAGAAGTCTTGGGTATGCGGGGAGCTTTTCTGTGTTGGATTGCCAACTCTTCTTCTAACAGATCTCAGAGAGTCATGATAAATTACGTTAGATCATATGAAATAAAAATTCGATCTGGGGTACCCCAAGAGTCTCACTTAAGGCCTCTTTTATTCAATATTTTTATCAAAGACATCCAGTCTTGTTTTAAATACTCAAAATTTCTCTGTTTTGCTGATGACTTGAAGTGCTACCTGTCTATTTTCTCAGTAGGGGACTGTTTTAAGATTCAGTCTGACTTGGATAGACTCAGGCATGGTGTATGACAAATGACATGGACCTTAACGCTTAAATATGCTAAAGTATGTTTCACCAGGGGTCGTAACCCAGTTCCATTTAATTATGAAATTAGTAATACAATTCTCTCTCCAGTATCATCCATTAAAGATCTTGCAATTTTGGTTGACTCTGCACTGTCATTTGTTCCTCACATCAATGAGACATTTTTTTAAAGCTCTGAGGATACACGGTTTGATCAGAAGGTGTATTACTGACTTTACGAACGGCAGTGCCATCCGCTTACTGCACTGCTCCCTAGTTAGTCCTCTTGTGGAGAATTATTCTTCGTTGTGGAATACTTCCTATACATGTCACATACATAAATTGGAACAAGTCCAGAGAAAGTTCCAGACATATATCGCTTTCAAAGCAAATATAGATCCCGAGACAATTTTAATTACAATTATTATGATGTACGTCATGAAACATTTTTAATTGACCCTTTAAAGTCAAGAAGAGATCAAAGAAACTTGAAGATGATGTTTTAAATAATAAATCTCTATACCATCACTTGTTCAATCAATAAGTTTAGCGGTTGCTGGAAGAAACACCAGGTCTTTAAATACATTTCATCTGCCCTTGGTTTGTTAGTTTTGTTTTCATCTATTATAACTACTGTCGTTTCTTCCAATTTCTTGCATTCACTCGGAAAAGTTTCGATGTTTAACATAATAGAAGAATGGTCAGTGATGATGCATGCATTCAGTCTTAACTTATTTAACTAAAGATTATTTCTGATAAAAATATGACTTAAAATTTTATGCTGGCAGACAAGTCCGCCTCAATGATCAACCAGTAGCTACTCAAGTGGCAATGGAGTTGACTTCGGAGAAACATCAGCGTTAGCCTGTCCATCAACCACAGAGAAAATTTTAAGGCAATATTTGAATTCTAGCAATGTATATGAATATGAGTAACACAGGAGGAAGGGAGGCATATACAGATTAGGTCTAGGAGTAAACGGAGACAGGATCAGAAAAAAGAAGATTTGAACTATAAAAAATATTTTTTCTTCTCCATAATTATGATCTATAAGTTTATTATTACTAATTATTCTATTTCATAGGTTCAGTCTTTTATAAAGGCAACATGTGAAACAACGGTGAAAACTTTAATTTGACGATTTCATAATACAAAATATCAAGTATGATATAATACTAATTGACATACTTTATTGCGCTGATCGAGAGAAATTTAATATATTCCTATAAATATATTGGAATAATGCATATTTCACCAGTTTAAATTAATTTAATAATTTAAATGCATTTACTTTCTCGATTATCGTATTTTTGCATCATTGCGAATAAAGAGGTAAAGAAATCTGTGCCGATTAAATTTAAATGAATTTTAATTAAACAATACCAATTACTAATAACATCTTGTTCAAGTTCTTGTCCTGTCGAGATAAATAAAAGTAATTTAATTGTAGAATGTCTGAATTAACTATATTACGTGAAAAATTTGCCTATTCGTTAATGACTGATAACTGTTTTACCAAGATTGAAGTAGCTTTATACTTCTTCTGTTTAAGTTTTTTATTTTTGAGATACCATATTTTCCACTATAAGCCAAAAATTGGGGCAATTTCTCCTTCTCTAAAATACAATTTATATTAATACTTTAATTCTGACTTATTTTCTATTGCTAAATTAACTAGCTTCTGTGACTTTAACGTCATATATCATTATCTTATATTTTTCTTTTACTGCCAAATTAAACCAAATTTTAGATCTCATTTTGTTTATTAACGTACAATTTTTATGTACACATTCACTCGACACATATCAGTTCTTTAAATACATAACATATATCTAAAACGTATAAAATAGATTTTGGACAACGGATCTTAAAGGTAATTAACAGTAAAATGGGAAATATATGGGAAATTTTAAACGGGTTAAAAAACAAGTAAGAAATTATAGAAATTTTGAAGAATGAGACAAAGTAATAAAACTTGGGATAGGTGCAGGAAAAGGAATAATAGACAGGAGGTAGAGTCACAAGGATAAATCACAATAAGGGAAATACAATAATATTGACAATTACAGAACGTGCAAATTCAGTAGAAGAGGAAAAACAAAATAAATTACAAAAAATTTGAAAAACATGGATTGACCAAAAATATAAAATTTCTAATATCACTAAAATGCTTAGGCCTTCTTGCTGGGTTTAGCTGAAGGGGCAGCTGGGTCATCTTTGTACCAGTCCTCACTGAAAAGAAAATAACAGTAGCATTAAATAATATGAAATATTGATTAAGCTACGCTTAGCTCCGCTGCCTGAGTAAAAATTTATTTTAGCGGTCATAGAATATATTGGAAAAGCGATATTAATGTCCTTATTGTAAATTTTTTCAAGCGCATTGCTAAGTGCAAAAAATTCAAATTAATTTTTTTGGATTTCATTGAATTTTATGTTTAGAAAATGTCGTAGTCTTTTGACCATGCTAGGTTTTATTGTTTCATCTGAGCGTTTATTATAACCTCTATATTCAAATTTCCATGATTAAATGTTTACCAATACTTCTTGCCAGTTTTCATTGTTATATCTTAGTCTGAGATCCTCGAGGAGCTTGAAATGTGAAACTGGACCCATTTACCACCTTCCTGATTATACTACATGCACCCGAAATCTAGCGAATCGTAATACTTATTGTTTAAGAGAGGAACTTACCATCCAGGCACATTTTCTGGGGCGTCACATCGTTGGGATTCTTCATTGTAGACTTCACCAACTATGCATCCTAAGTCACGTGGCTCAATCCCGTTTAAGCATACATAGAATCTTTGGCAATCAGTGGGGTGGGCGAATTTGGGATGTACAACTAAGTTACCATTTGCGTCTTTTGAAGATTCTTTGGGACATGAAAAGCCGTCTTTTAAGATATCTGAAAATATGAAATAGATTAGTTCAATAATTATTTACGGCATTATTTCTTCAGTATCGTGGAGTGAGTCAATCAGTTATTACGTATTCTGCCTAGGAAACCCATGAAGTTCTCAAGAAGAACGACAAGTTGGCGTAAATCTAAGCCTAAACAAGAATTTCCCAAGCTATTTAGGAAGTTTGCGTCCTGCCGAACCAAAATTGGTATTTATTTCCCAGGCTCCTTAGGAAATTTTCGTTTAGCCTAGTCAGAGACAGTTCTTCATGAATTCGTATATTTAAATAATATTTAGTCTCTTCTTCATCTTTTTGACGACAGCTTCAGCATTTAGCTGATGCCATAAGAGTTCATGTTGCGAAATATTATACACCTTTAGGATCGAACCTTCTTACCAGAGCTATGCTTTATTATTTAAACGCGTACTCTTTTACTTCCCGGATATAAATTGATTTTCAGAAAGTCTAATATGTAGCTAAATGGTTTTGGCAAGAACATAAGTTGAAAAAGGTAATATTAAAGTCTATAGATTTTAAAACTGGAATTTTGAAGTTGTAAGACATCCCAAAAATGATATTATCAAAGCTGTAACAACACCCTATACATTATAACAAAATCAAAAATAGTTCTTGGATTCCCCTGCAGAGCTTTAACATTATGATAATATTCCTTTTCGAGAACAATTGGTTTTGATTTTACATTTACTTACTTGAAGTTTGTATGCATCCTTGCCTTCCAGCAGAGTCGGGCCAGACACAAGTTCCAGAGTATTCGTCAAAGTATAGGCCATTAGTACAGGTGACTTCGATAAATTCTCCTTCGATGCAGTTGTAGAATTTGTTGCATACGGTGGGGTCCTCGTGAGCGAAGAAACCGTTCTTTCTTGGACATGGGCCTTTTGGTTGTGGGGTTTCTGTATAGGGTTTGTAAAATTAGTATAATATTCAGTCAGGCAAATTTATTATTGATCTTAGATGAAGCTAAATACTTTATTCTAATTGTCGTTATACCTATGAATACAGCATTCTGTAAAATTATACCTCAATGAAGCAGAAGCTAATTAGAAACAAGACAGAAAAAGAGAATACAAGTGCTCGAATCTGGAAAATAAACTGTCGGAGAGGCTCGTGTCTCTTCGAAAACTATGCAACGTTTATAGGGTATTTAACGGAATCATTGAAAAATTAAATCATACATTTTTTAATCGCTATGCACCTATTTAATTATATAATATATTCTCACAAGGCTGTCCAAGTTGAATTCAGTTATTCTAGACACAAAATTTTCTCTAAAACGTTGCATTTAACCTCGTTGCAAAAGAACCAGAATTATGGGTATCTCTTAAGCTTTATTTTTATTAAAATATGATCACTCATAATTCTTTGATAAATTTAATGTCTGTTTGATAGTAATCAGGTGCTTTGTTATCAAGAACAACTGCAGGTAAGAAAATGCTTTAATAAAAACATTACCTACTTATTCGAGGCATCGCAAAAAAAAATATATTTCCTGAATCCCAATATGTTTGGGTTAGTTTGGGTTAGCGTGCGAAGCCAAGACAATCAAATTTCGGCGAAGTGAAATATTTTTAAACATGGCATCTGGCATTTGTCGTTTTTCGGTCACGTGGGCTTCTCCATTTGTAGGTTATATCTTCTGTCAACTTTGACACATGACATCTGTCACATGTCATATTTCAGCCACGTGGCCTACTTCAATTTTAGCTTATGCTCTTTGTCACTTGTCAATTTGCGGTTACTGGGATAGTCCAAGTTAGAGGCTTCGTCTAATGTAAGATATCTTCAATGACTTAAACAAGGTTTCGGCCAATGCAAATTTTATCTAGATTTAGATAGATCAGGTTTTCGATGGTCATCTTCAAGATTTAGCCAAAGTTTCGTCTAATGTTGATAATCTTCGTGTATTAAGGCTTATTTTCGATTAATGCTAAATATTTTCAGGGTTTCAGACAGTGTTTTGACTAATGTAAGACATATACAGGATATAGACCTGGTTTCAACGAATGCTGGCCAAAGTATCAACTAATTTTGAACATGCTCAGGACTTAGACCAGGTTTAGTCTATTGCTTGTCATCTTCAAGAGTTAGGATCTGATTTCGGCCAATGCTGAATATTCTCAAGGATTTAGAATCGGAATAAGATAAGGCTGACTATCTTCAGGAATTTATTTTTGATTAATTCTGGATGTCTTTATGAATTTATAACTGGTTATCTTCAGGAATTGAGACCAGTTTTCGAATAGTGCTGGTCATCTTCAAGATTTAAACCTGGTTTCATAACGTAAGATAATTTTAGAAGTTCAGATCTGGTTTCGACTATTGCTGATCATCTTCATGAATTGAGACCAGTTTTCCAATAACGCTAGTTATCTTCAAGAATTTCAACCTCGTTTCATAATGTAAGATATTTTCCGGGAATTTATAACTGGTTTCGACTAATGCTGATTATCTTCAGGGATCAAAGCTTTGTCTAATGCTGGCAATGTCTAGAAAATTTAGACAGGGTCTTGACAAATGCTGATCATCTACATAGTATTAAAGAAGGTTTTGAATCACTTGATCGGAATCATCTTGCAGAATTTTGACTAGGTATCAAGTAATGCTGACCATATTCAAGGATTCGGGCAACGCTGACTATCTTCAGGGAATTAGACCTAGTCATGTCTAATTTCAATCATCCTAAGGGATTTAGATAAGATTTCGACTAATGACGCACTTCTTCGAGGTGTTGGAACAGGTTTTGGCTAATGCTGATCATCTTCAGGGAATTTTCACCTAGTTATGGGCAATACTGATCATCTTCAGGGAATTAGATCTGGTTGCTTCTAATTCTAATGTGCTAAAGGGATTCAGATAAGGTTTCGACTAATGACGAACATCTTTAAGGACTTAGAATAGGTTTTTGCTAATGCTGATAATCTTCAGGTATTTTCGCATGTTTTAGGGCAATGCTGGTCATCTTCATGAATTTAGACAATGTTACCGCTAATCAGGAACATCCTCAAGGATTTAGACATGTTTTCGATAAATGCTGATTATTTTCAAAGGATTTGATCTGGTTTGTGCTAATGATGCTCGTCTTCAAGGATTCAAATCTCGTTTGGGCTAATGCTCAGAGATTTAGAAGAGATCTCAACCAATGTTGACTATCTTCATGGATAGGTTTCGACTATTGTAAGACTATTTAAGGGTTCAGACCTAGTTCCGACTAGTGCTTACCATTTTCAGGGATTTAGACTTGGTTTCGGTTAATGCTGACCACCTTTATGAATTTAGAAAAGGTTTCAGCTAATGCTGGATATCTTCAGAGATCTTGGCAAATTCATAATGATTTAGATTAAATATCGATTAATGTAAGTGATCTAAAAGCATTTAGTTAAGGTTCCAGCCAGAGCTGGATAGATTAAATAATTGCTTTTTAATATAGCAAAGAATTAAATCTATCTCTAAATCTAGGGAAATATTTTATTTTTAAGAATATATCATCTGGTGTAGTATTTTTGAATAATATGGTAAATGACTTTGGTTTTAACTAACCTTAGATCTAAAGAAATATTTTATCAATTTTTTTTAATCTGAAATAATTAATATATTTGAGATTAATAGATCTAGTTTCAAAGGTTAATATATTGGTTTATAATATACCAAACTAATTAGTGAATTCTATTCAAGAGAAATACTTTATTAAGCTCTTTATGGAATATTATTTTTGAACATGAAGTGCTTTTGACTTTTAAAAGATTACATTAACATGTGAGGTTAAATGCACTTCCGTAACTAACGTCTTGTCACTTTTTTTTTAACTAAACCTGTACATCCTATTAAGGACATATCAGCCTGTAACTCCTCCAAAAATTAATTAAATAGAATAATTTTGCCCATAATGTATACGTAGTAACGTGCATTTATAAATTGAGAGATGTAATTAGACTGTTAAAACGATGTTACAAAACTAAGCTGATGATATAGCTCTAAATGGCAGTGGAGCGATATTGTCATTTGTGAATGGGGACTTCGAAGAATAAAAGCAGATATCAGAAAGGAAATAGCGTGAAAATAGCGTGAAATTGGATTAATAATCGTAAATAGAGGCGAATAAAAGATATTGGATGAGGCTTATACTATGCAGTATTGATGTAGTAGCGAATCCTGGCTTCAGGTTTAGGGGCGGCTAATTTTTCAAGTGTTTATTGGGTATTTTTTTGTATCTAAAATTAGATCGTAGTGCACATTAATGATTCCACAGAGAAATAAGATACAATTTGAAAGCAGGTTATAAAAGAAATTAAATAAAAAAGTTACATAAGTGGAAATTCTCGAAACGTGAACAGCTCTAAAAAAATCCAATGATTCTACTATAACAATTCACGACACTGTTAAAACCTTATACCAATTGGCAGTAGAGTATTCTCCAAAAATAAGAATATTTATATTAAATTATTAATATTCAATTGATAAAGTCTAAAAAATAAGCAGGCAACACGCAAAATATTGAAGAACAATGAGATTTATATACAGAGCGAATAAACAGAATTTTTATGGTCAGGGGATTAAGACGATTGCATATAAATTCAAATTTGACAAAAATTAACAAATATGGTCGTTGTAAAATTAGGACAGTTGATAATTCTGCAGAAATTTCAAATTTTTAATAACATTCAAGTACTAGCTCTACTGCGGGCAGTCAAGTCGAATGCTCCATTCATGGTTAACGAACCATCTAATATAAAAGACACGTTTAGTTATATCGTTTGTAGAGAAGCCCTATGATATGCTATAAATTTAAGACGAAAGTTGAAATAATATGTAATAAAATATTACTTCAATTATTTCATAAATGACAAAAATCGTTTTACACAATAACATGCTAACTTTGAATTAACATGTAAACTGAAATTCAGCTGAATGAATGATTTATTAATAAATAATGTGCTATAAAACGTTTCAGGTGTTCTATTGACTACCTGTACTTAAATTACGAATATTTCATGTTGTTTTTTCAGTTCATGTAACTAATTTCTAACAACCTATGTATATTATTTTTATGAGGGTAATCAAAAAAGGATATCATCTTAAAAGGCAAAGGCCTCCGAGTAATTTTCTATTTTCATGCAATACTTATTACAAATTATATTTTCTTTCTCTCTATCAAAACAAGAGAGGCTAAACTAAAGCCTTTTGTAGCAACATGCTTTAATTAGTAAGCATTTATGAACGAATTATCCAACAGCGAGAAGCTCCGTTAGATCTTGATTATTGATGCACATCGTAGTCTTACATGACATTCCTCTCGCATGAGTCTCCTGAATTGAATATCAAATAAGGTAGCGAGCGTAATCCACTCATCAAAGTTGCATGTGAATTGAATGGTATAAGAACTTGACAGAAATTAGGTTAGACTGATATTATTTATTCTTTAAAAAAATATGGCAGTCACGAATTTGAAGGGAACGAGAAAGTTTTTTGCACATATATTCGTCGACCAAAACTTGCCACAAATTTGCAAACTACATTTTATTATACTCAATGATCAAAGAATGTGATGAAATCCTATATAGAGGAAAACATAAATGAATTTTAAATAGAAATGATGTTATAAAGTCGAATGAGTACGTGGTAGGCGTACTTTCTTTGTGTACTATTTAGGCATTATTTCGGAAGGATATTCAGAAGACTTGAAGCTGACTACACTTCCCCAATTGGATAATATAATTAATATCTTCCTCCCGTTTTATCACCCGCGTCATTTCAAATGCTACCGAGTTTTTAGAAACTGCCCCTTGAAGACTTACGTAATTCGGTTCTGTCTCCACAGTCGACATTGAAGGGCTGGTCGCATTTGTTTCTCTTTCTGATCAGGGGATCGAACACCAAACCATCAGGGCACAGTTTCGTAACCGGTTCACCATCAACGCACTCGTAGTATTTATCACATTGACGGGAGTCCTCATACTGGCCGTCTTTTGGCGGACATTTGAATCCTTGAGCATCTGGAAATTACAATGGAATTAATTAGTAATGTTTTCTGATCGACTGTAACATTTCCTTAAAATTTAATGTACTAGCAGCTCACCTCCGTTCAATATTTTAACTTTCTTATTAATTTGGGCTTAGAGCTTTTCAGCAATTAATATTCTTAATAAAGAAAATATTGCCATTATAAGTTCGAGATGGTTTGAATAGTGATAGCTTTAAAAATAATATTTCAGTTTATCGTTTGTATATTATTTTGTATGTACGTTTTGCAAGCTGTTAAGACGAATTCAGGTCTCGTAAATCAATACACTACAGCATTAAAATAGGGAGAGTACATTCAAAAATTTATTACATCTCGATTCGACATTCTTTGTATGAGACGTGCAGATTATTTAATTATTTTAGCTTAATGCTTGGTCAATTATAATAATTGTATTATATAATACTTATTTTTTTATGCTTCACTTGTAACTCTGAAAATAATATTGAATCCAAGCATCTTAATATCAGGAATGTTTTTATTGCAAATTATCATGACCTCGAATATGATTACTGCAGCGTTAAAAGAGCGAGAGCTATTTCAAAAATATAATATATGAGGAGACGTACAGACCCAAGTAACATTTTTGAAGGAAAACACTTAAAAAAATGTTTATTAAGTTTTTTTGATAAATGGCACACTAAACGCATTTGATACATTAGATTAATTTTTTTAGTTCATTAAAATATCAGTTTGGCAGAGATTTTTTACTTAATGTTTGGTCAGTTATAATTTTATTATATAATACTCATCTTTTTATGCTTCATTTGTAACTCTGAAAATAATATTGAATCGATGCATCGTAATATCAGGAATGTTTTTACTGAAAATTGTCATGACATCGAATATGTGTACTGCAACGTTAAAACAGCGAGAGGAAATTTAAAAATATAATATATGAGGAGACGTGCAGATCCAAACAACATTTTTGATAAAAAAACACAAACATTTTTATTAAATTTTCTTCATAAATGGCACAATAAACGCACTTGATACATC
>MU188109.1:21989-41998 GCA_016904865.1 Pissodes strobi | reverse complement strand
AGTTGTTGACGCTTATTTTGTTGTCTGTTTGTATTGTATCTATGTTGCTATGGTAACACTTTTACCTCCGCCGGCGGAAAAGTGAAAAGTAAAGCTCCGGCGGAGGAAAAACGAAACTTCACGGCCGCCTACACAGTCGAGTAATGACGGATTTACTGACGTTTGAAGAAAAAAATATTTTCATGATGGTCATTTGACAAATTAAAAATTCTAAAAATATGATCTACCAAAGAAATCAGGGACAATATGGTTGTTCATATTTTTGCACTTGTATTTACAGTGCGTCAGTTCGAAGTGCCAGAGCGTCACAGATAGCGTTTTGAAAAGTAGATTTTGAACTATAGATATTGCTTCTGAGTATATCAAATCAAAGTCCGAACTCTATTAAATCTGGCAAATTAAAGGTAGAGCCTAGAAATCGATGTCAGGAGTTACTTCTGAGATACAGCCAAAAACAGTACCAGGATCTTGGTACATGCACAACTTAAGTGATTTTTACGCTTCTTGAAAAAGATTCTAACGACCAAAATAATCAATAAAAATTAATTAGAGGTATGATTTGCTCGGATTTGTTTCAAATGTATTAATATCGGGAAATTTTTAAGTATAAAGTTATACAGTTGTAGCAAAGCTTTAAACAGCAAACGCGATTTTGTAGCAGGAGTTCATGAGGATCTCGAAAATCCTAAGAGATGCGAAGATGTTTAAATAAATGATGACATAGTTGTGCAATGTTTACATAACGTCGATTGAGAAATTCTAAACAAGATATTCAAAAAAAAAACAGATTTTTCGGTTTTATATTTTATTTATTCGCAGCTTTATTTTAAGTTTGTGATAAATAAATAATACTATTTTGAAGTACTTCTTAGAGCTTTATGAGATGCCGTAATTTCTTTTTAAATAGGACCTGATCTGTTTTTTATTCTGAGAATTCTAAATCCGAAACGCATTTTGCTGAAATTGAATATCAATGTTTTGTGACTTAAAGTTATCTTCAATCATTTTAGGGATTTTTTTTAATACTGCCCTGTTAACTACAATTTCTTAGACATTGAATTTAAAACGATATTGTTGTATTTAATTAACTAATAATACCTGTCTCATTTAAAGCAAAATAGACACACTCCAATAAAAACTAAAATACTAACAAATGAAAACACTAGAAGAAAAAATTTGTTACTATTTAGCACTCACAAAAAATTATAAAGTTTCAAATAAATTGCCGTTTAGATATTATGCATTACATCTTTTTTTATATATTTTTATTGCCTATTGCATTACGCTTCCATGTAATTTTAATTATTCTTAACCTTAAATCACATAAATTGTTTAGATGATTTTTATATGAATTTTATACTTTTGAAGCACCCCACATGAAAAAATCAGCTGGCGTTAAGCCCGGATATCTTGCTGGTAGTTTATTTGAATATTACAGTTTTTTGTGGGTGCTGCTAATAATTTTTTCCTTCTTGTGTATTAGTTTCTTAATATTTATTTTTCATTGAAGTCAAGAAGAAATTAAATTATATCTTTCTAAATGCTGTAAATACTAGTTATTAAATCCAATGCTTATTAAAAATTATAGTTAACAGGACCGCAGTATGAAATTCTATAAGTTAATGAAGGAAAAAAATTAGAAATAATAATGTATTACTAGCATCAATAAAAACAACATATTCAAATAAACAGCCAACAAGCTCTCCAGACTTAACATCAGCCGATTTATTCTCATGGTGTATTTTAAGGATTAAAGTTCATAAAAATTTCGCGAGCAATTTAAATGATTTATGGTTAAGGATAATTCAAGAGCTTAACCCTTTATGTTGGAAGAATAATTCAAAAGCCAATAAAAACACATATTGAAAGAAAACGGCAATTTAACTATACGTTTATAATTTTTTGTTAGTGCTAGATACATATAAATCTCTAAATTTTTCCTCTAGTATTTTAGCTTATTAATATTTTAGTTTTTTATAGGAATCAATAAGAAATTAAATTATGTAATTTTCTTATGCTGTAAACAAAACAGTAATATTAGTTAAATAAATATAAATTCAATGTTTATTCAAAATTGTCGTTAATAAAACCGTATTAAAAATCATAAAATCATTGAAGATCAATTTAAGTGACAAAACCTTCATATGCAACTCTAACTAAATTTGTTTCGGTTTTAGGAATAAAAATCTAAATAACGTAGAGCAGACAGGCAGAGTCATTTCGAGATTTCCATTCATAGAACCGAATTTGTGATACACTGTATAAGTAAAGCCTGTTATGCAAATTCACTATGAAAGAAGCAGGTAAATGATACATGTAGAATTCTCATAAAACAATACTCTGTCAAAAAAGTATTACTTATTTCATATATCACAATGTTTAGCACAATGTCTTGTCTTTAATATTTTTGATATTTATATTTAATTTTACAATGATTCCTCATGTACTTTCTGCATATTGTTGCAACAAAGGGTTAATAGTGGTAATCGAATCTAAGCCAAATATTTAAGATTTTTAATATCCTTCCTAGCTCAAAATTTTATTGAGTTAGCCTCTTTTTTATACCACGGTATGTCTTTTTTTGCTCTTACACTGTGATATTTCAACCATTTATTGTAAAGAGAGTGGAAATGAAGGCATGTCTATTTTATATCAGAAAAACAGTTTCAGAATAGATAACGATATTAGGATTAAAAAATAATAAAATTGAATTAGGTACGTCTGTTTTTGGCGGAGTGTAGTTATTCCAAGAATCTAAGTGAGAAAGCCAATTGCAATAATGATAATGAAAATACAAAGAAAATAATTTAAGCAACAATAACAGTTGACAAACATATCTATTAAATTTCAAAAATGCATTATTTTTAATTAAATTTAGATGATATCTCTGTTTTATTTACAACAATAACGTTCTTTCTAGGATAAAACAAATTAAATTTTAATACAATTTTAAAATATATTCCGTACTCGTATTCGGGCTTCAAACGATTTAATTTTTCATGTGGCGTATATTTTGCCGAGATACATCTCGTATGCTCGATATTATATCATAATGGATAATCACCTTTTACATTTTTAATTTACTTTCTCATGCAATGAACTTTATTAGATATATTATTAAACTACGTTATTCTGTATAATGGACACTTACGTATACATAAAATGGGTCAAACGTTCCCTTGAGACGTAAGCGTAAAAGTATATTTTTTGCCAAATTCATGTGATATTAACATTTCGCTTTCTTTTCAAATAACGGCATGTAGAGTAAATTGATACTTAATTATTCGAGTCAATTTATTGGAAAGTAGCAATATCTATTCATTTCTTGCATTTTTCTTATTAAAACTGCTCGTTTAAAGCTTAATTTATAATATGAGGCCACTGTTACGATTCCGTTGGTTGCAGATATTCTTAAAAAGTAAATACACTATATTTTATTAGTAAGTAGTCGAAAGTATCATATGTGTAAAGAATATAACATATGTACACAAGATAAATTATCTTTTCTAAGTATTAAATTGTCTACAGATGTATGTTATAATATGCTAATTGCCTATAAATACGCTTAGTAAGTTGTTATATTAAATCCACTATATATGGTTGCATAAAAAGGTATTTTGTATATTTCCTAAATTATAAATTTACTTGTTACAAATTTACTTAATTTTTAGTTACTTTCATAAGCAGCAAAATATGAATATATTTTAGTTGAGAATCAATGCAATAGAAATTAAAATTAAGAAATATTTAATATTCAAAATGGTTATTATTGATTCAAGAAGCCATCCACGGTTGCCAAAATACAATAACGCTATATAAAATTAATTTATTTAATATACCAAGATTTTCAATAAAGTACATGTTAACAAATTTGATCGCCATATGTAGATATATTTATATTATTCTCTTTAAACAACGGCTATCAATCAAGGCCCAGCTATACGATTTGAATGCAACATTATTCTGTGACAGAACATTCCTTTACAAATTACATAATTGAAAACTAATGATTCTAGAACTGGTTTGGAGTGTTACTTTAACAGGAGAGAAAGTAAGCTAATGATATTAACGCATAGATATAGGTGCCATACATATTTTAGGCGTAGGCATTAGGCATATTCAAATATTAGGGTGTTACAACAGCATTCGCATGAGTTGAGATTGTGAATGCAGAATATGCAGGGTGTATTCGTCTGTCCAATAATTACCAATAATGTGTTTTTTATAATTGAAGCCAAATTTGAGGCGATATTACCGTGTCAAAGTTAGAGGTTTTCAATCGACTTATATCTGGTTTAATCGTAGGCAAATTTAACGCAAATTGAAGTGTATTGTTATTTAAGATCGACCCTTACAATGAACAATAAGAAGTTTTCAAAATGATAGGCTTTGCTGCTCGAATATGATCAACTATCAAGCACCAACCACGAGAAATTCAATCAATAAGTTTGGGTTTCACAGATCTTCAGAAGGTGACGATCCTAAGCTGTGGCATAGTCACCTCATGTAGACACATTTGCATCAGTTTAAACACATATTATAGTCCTACTTTTAGACGTTAGGGGAGACCTAAGTCTCTTCTAGGTCTAGTGGAAATTTTTAATCAAATTAACTTGTATTCAGCTGAACCCAGGAATCTATATTGTATTATCATTTCCAAGAGTCTGCATTTGTTGCTTGTTTTATAAACTACCATATTGACATTTGCAATAAAAAACAAGTTACTACTGACTACAACATTCTTATACTCTAAGTATGACTATAAAGAGCCTAATAAGAGAGTAATGTTGTTTTTAACCATGTTTGCATAATACTTAAAAGCTAGCCGGAAAAATAATCACAGTGAGTATAGATAAAGCAGCTATTAAATAGGAAAGCGGTGACCTTAAAGGCAAAAATGTCAATTTCTTGCGAACACATAGAATTCAGCTTGACCTTAAGACACGTCGACTTCATATAAATGTTAATAAAACAATTTGTTTCTGGAAATTACATAGACGTTATCATGGGCGTGCCAATTTTTGTTCAGTTGAATGTCACTTGCATAAGTATAATTACTTGCTGCAGGAATGAACAATATTCAAGGACTATTTGAGAAGCCTTGAACATTTTTCAACCACGAAATATTTTTATCTCGAGGGCTTTTATATTACAAAAAGTTGAGGTATTGATGACATAACTATTGTGCTTTTTGTAATATAATTACATTAGTAAAATTGTTTCAAATAAAAAAAAATCAAGCTTCATATCGAATTGGTGATACCATCAAAACTTTGCCAATAAATTGTTACCACTTCACGTAGTCGATTCCCTTATAGGTCCCAAGCATTTGCCATGTTCCTTGGCGATTGCATTTACTGATTTTGAAAGTAAAGTCTCTGCCTATATTCAAAACATTATTGGAATACTGCTATGCTCTTGAAACAGGATATTTTTAATGCCATGGCGTTGATGAAAATGCTAAGATGAGTTCTATATTATATTGTATTTGGCCACAAAATATTAATTAAGGAATGCACTAAAGGAAAGGTGATTCCTGATAAACTATGGTTTTTAGTCGTTTCGTTACGAAGATGCCGGGTGTTGAATTTTAATACTTAATTATAATTTTGTTTTAAATAACTCCTAAATGCGTTAATATTTTTATTAAACTTTGGAAAATAAAATAGGCATTTAGAGACACTCATTTTCTAAATATAACAATAGCTCAAATTTAACCAGTGGCGTCGGCACGAAAGTTTGTTACTTTGGTACGCCAATGTCATTTAAAAAATATATATATTTTGTTTCTGGCTTTTATTTTATTTAGATCAAAAAAGGTGTTTGGTGTTTTATGATAACAAGAACGGTTGAAGCGAAAATTTTAATTTTTGAGTCGATTTCTGTTCGACTCAAAAATTACAATTTTCGCTTAAACCGCTCTTCGTATCAAGAAACATCAAACACCTCCTTGTCTTAAATAAAATAAGGAACCAGAAAAAATATATAAATTTTTAAAATGTCAAGGGCGCACCAAAGTTTCCATATAAAAATATAACAAAATTTTGTACCTACGGCGACGCCACTGGTTAAATTTGGGTAAGTGTTATATTTTAATGCTTATACTAAACGACTAAGGATCATACCTTCTGGGAACTTTCTATACTAAAATAATGTCTGTCATCATCTCCCAAAGTTTGTAAATATACTTTTAACATACTGTCTGTCTGTAGAAAATTATTCAGTACAAAGCACTTGCGGGCAAGGTTGGCAGGTTATGGTGGTTAAATTATAGAGAAAATATCATATGCCAGATAATTTTCAAATTTTCTTTCACATCTTGACACTCATTTGCTTATTCATATGACCCCGTACAAAGTGATTTTTTCATCTAAGAATATTTAAGTCGTTAGTGTTTAATTAATTAGCAAGTACTCAGCAATGCATAGGCAAATAGTTATTATGTTATAATCAGTGTTTTATAATAGTCGCCGCCGCATACATATGCAATCTGTGAAATACTTTCCATTGATTTTAATAATTAGTTGTAAGAGTATATGGTAATGTGTATTATTAAAATTTAATGAAAGGTTAAAGAATTCTCTTATGTAAGTCTTGCAAAATTGATTTAAAATATCTATAATTAATTGCCGGGTTTGGCTTTTAGATGTTTCTCGGTAGAGATGAGAAGTTATTCATGAAGACATAATATGCGATTTTTAAGTGCTTATGTATGGTTTTCTGGGACGCAATATGTAATAACTACTCGGTTAAAGAATATTTTGTACTATTCAACTACAACACACTACAGATGTAGTTTAATTTTAAATAAATTGCTCAAATATAAATAGGAAATAAAAAAATTATCATCTGCAATATTCCGAAAAATTGTTTAAGATAATTTTTAAACAACTTATTAAGCAATTATCTTTTGCGAAGCGGTTGTGAAACAATCAATTTCTTAAATAAGTTTGTAGCATATGATTATCTTAAATAAAACAGTAAGATCAGTTATTTATTATGTTCAAAGATGTACAAGGCCCCCTAGTTACTATTGATGTTAATGCGAAATAATGAAAAATGCAATAATTTTAAAACAAATTCTAATACCTGCTTACTAAAAGCTGAACCTTGTGCTTTAGAAATAGATTGTTTTAATTTCTGCTAGTTTTATGATATTAATTTGAATTCAATTTTAAAAGCTACTGGCGTGCTCAGAACACTCAAAATGTTATTAGTAAAAAAAATGAATTATTAAGCATAAGCAAAATTTAATGGAATGTTAAAGAGTTCTCTTATGTAAGTCTTGCAAAATTGATTTAAAATATTTGTAATTAATTGTCAAGTTCGGTACAAATAAGAAGTTCTTCAGGATTGCATAGGTGATTTTTAGGAACTTCATTCGGGTGGAACATTCAATGTGTAGCTCAAAATAACCTCTCGGTTAAAAAGACCCCGAGGTTATATTTTGTACTGGTCAGAGAAGTACTCAAAAAAAAATAGTAAGACAGAAATTTTTTAGAATTCATTTCAAGGTTTGGATTACTCTAAGGTTAGTTTAATCGACTTTCAAATAGGTTAGTGATTTGTAGCAAATCCTTTGATTTCTCAGTTATGCAAAGGGTTTCAACAGTTGATAAAAAAATAGTTCAAGACCAATTTTTGGGCTATTTTTGGACATCTTATTATCTTTTGGGAAGCGGTTCTGGAACTATCAGTTTCTTAAATAAACTTGTAGAATTTATGATTTATTTAAATAAAAAAGTGCAGTTTTTCCCGCTCTTTCGACATATAACAAAACCAGATCAGTTGCTTATTATGTTCAAAAAGGCACAATACTTCTTAGGGCCTTCTTGGCTATTAGTGTTAATGGGAAATAATAGAAATGGCAACTTATTATTAGAATACCTGCTTCAAAGAAGCTGCACCTTGGGGTTTAGATATAGGCTGCGTTAATTTGTGTTAGTTTTATGATACTACTTTGAAATCAATATTAATAGCCCCTGGCGTGCTCAGAACATTCAAAAGGGCATTAGTAAAAAAAATAAAGAATTATTAAACATAAACAAAATTTAATGAAAGGTTAGAGAGTGCGCTTATGTAAGTCTTGCAACATTGATTTAAATATTTGGACTTAATTGCCGGGTTCGGTACAAATAAGAAGTTATTCATGAAAACATAATATATTATTTTTAGGTACTTATGAATGGCTTTTTGTATAGACATTCGGATGGGACATCCAATATGTAGCTCAAAATTTATCAAACGGTTAAATGAAACCTGAGTGATAAACTGTAATATTCTGAAAAATAGTTCAAAACCGATTCTTCGGTTATTTTTGGACACCTTATTATATTTTGCGTAGCGATTCTGGAACCATTAAATTCTTAAATAAATTTGTAGGATTTATGATTTATTTAAATAAATTAGTGCTATTTTCTGGCTCTTCAACATATACCAAAGCCAGATCAATTACTTATTATGCTCAAAAAGACACGAAGCTTCCTAGGAACCTATTTGGACTATTGGTATTAATCAGAATAAATAAAAAGCGCAAGAATTCTAAAACAAGTAAATTATATCCATTTTTTCCTGAATTGGTTTCATTCTGAAATTTTTTAGAATATCAGCTTACTAGAAGCAGAACCGCAACAGAAATAGGTTGGGTTAAATTACTAAGACTAATTCAAAATCAATTTTGATAGCCACTGGTGTGCTCAGAATATTCAAAATGTCATTAGAAAAAATAAAGAATTATTAAGCATAAGCAAAATGTAGTTAAAGGTTAAAGAGTTCTCTTATGCAAGTCTTGCAACATTGATTAAAAATATTTGGAATTAATTGCCGTGTTCGGTACAAATAAGACGTTATTCATGAAGACATGTATGATTTTTAGGTACTTATGTCTTTTTGTAAAGACATTTGGATGGAATATTCAATGTGTAACTGAAAGTAACCACTCGGATAAAAAATTGGGTTATATTTTGTATTTTTCAAACACAGCACACTACAGAGGAAGTTTAATTTTAAATAAAATACTCAAAAATAAATAGTAATACAGACATTTTTTGGAACTTTTTGGGATTCATTTGCAAGTTTTGATAGATAGTTTAATCAACTTGAGCTGTTTGTAGCAGAGCCTTTGCTTTCTTAATTTCGCAGAGTGTTTTAACATTTGGTCAAAAACTGAAAATTTTTGATAAGGTCTAATATTCCAAAAAAATAGTTCAAGACTAATTCTTGGGCTATTTATGGACACGTTATTATCTCTTGAGAAGCGATTCTGGAACCATCAGTTTCTTAAATAACCTTGTAGAATTTATGATTTATTTAAATAACATAGTGCAGTTTTTTCGTCTATTTCGACATAGACCAAAACCAGACCAGTTGATTATTATGGTCAAAAAGGCACAAATCTTTCTAAGTACCTATTTTGACTATTGGTAATAATGCAAATTAATAAAAAAGACAAAAATTATAAAGCAAATAAATTACATCCATTTTTCTGGAATTATGTGTTTCATTTTGAAAATTATCAGAATACCGGCTTACTAAAAGCAGAATCTTGTGTTTCAGAAATATGCTCGGTTAGTTTTATGATATTACTAAGATTAATCATTAAAAATCAATTTTTATAGCCACTGGTTCAAAATGTCATCAGTAAAGAAAATAAAGAATTAATGAAGATAAGCCAAATTGATTGAAAGGTTAAAGAGTTCTCTTATGTAAGTCTTGCAAAATTGATTTAACATATTAATAATTAATTGCCGGGTTCGGCGTTCAGCTGTTTATCGGTATAAATAAGGAGTTATTCATGAAGACATTATGTAGGGCTTTTTGGATAAACGCATTCGAGTAGGACATCCAATGTGTAGCTCAAAGTAACTACTCGGTTCAGAGAAACCTAATTGCAATATTATATTCGGAAAATTAGTTCAATACTAATTCTTGGGCTTTTTTTGACCACCTTATTATCTTTTGCAAAGCGGTCTTGAAGCCTTCAATTTCTTAAATAGGTTATAGAATAGTGCTTCTTCGACATCTATCACAGTCAGATCAGGTGTTGATTATGTCCAGAAAAGCGGCAGCACGGAGTTAGTTCCGGGAATTAAAAATTTATAGAAACTCCGCACATCATAAAATGTTATGCACATACTGTATATGAATCCACGCACAACACTTCAGCTTAGCATATTATTTAACTGAAATGACACCAAATATAATTTTAAATTATAAAACACCACGTATCATTCTACGCTCGCTTCGCGGTCCGGGAGCGCAACCAACAAGGATTGACCCAAACTAACCCAAACATGTAATAGTAAATCGATAAATAATATTCAATTGAAATTAAAGAAGATATCATTTTCATAATAATCGAATAACATATTAGAACACCACAGTCCAGAAAGAAAAATACGATACGAGACTAATTGTTGTTCCTTGAACAGTAATAAAGCCATAAACCCGGACATGTGCTTGCGTAGTTTCGTATATGGATTAATAGGCCTTGTTTTATGGCACTTTCATGAATCCCGAAAAAATGCACAAGACTTCGCAGGTACTTGTATTGACTATTGGCATTAATGCGAAATAATGAAATTGGCAACAATTTTAAAACAAATCCATTTATCTTGAATTACATATTTTGTTCTGAAAATTATTAGAAGCTCCTGTTTTAAAAAAAAAGTTGGGTTAATTTGGGTGAGTTACTAGTTTAATAATATTACTAAGATTGACGTGCTCAGAACATTCAGGATTTCATTAGTAAAAAAATAGATAATTAATAAAGACGAGCAAAATTAATAATTTGCGTTAAGCATTGCTTAGTTCCATTATTTATTTGTTTTACTTTTTTCACTCATGGCACAAGATAGTAAAATTCAAATGAAATAAATCATATAATACAAAATTATTAAGTACGTTACAGCAATATTCGAATCTAAACACTTTTTGTCATTAAGCGTATAATTCAAATCGCATATTGTTTTAAAATCACAAGGTTCTGCTTCTATCACAGAAAAATAAATGCAATTTATTCATATTTATGCCATTGATCAAAACCGATACTTATGAAACTTTGTACATTTTTGAAACCTTAGTGCCTGATCTAGTTTTGGTAAATGGTAATGAAGAAGCACGAAAAACCGTAAAAGTGACTTAAATTGCATCGTAAAACGATCGCAACTACATAAAATGACATAATAATGATCTTCAAGCGTTTTCGAAGCCGATGAAAAGAATTGCGCAACACTTTCTAAAACACCATATTCAAAAAGCAAAGACTTAAAAAATCCTTTTCTTACATAAAAGCTAGAAAAAATGTAGTTAAATTATTTAGTAGCTTGGTTGAATTACTTATTCAACAGAGGTTGGAAACTTTCCAAAAAGTGCTCTGAAATCAATAAGTAATATCTCAAAAATCTCTATGAAAAACTGTGGCCACTACTATTTTTCTTTTCTTACAAGATATTAACGTTACTTCTGGGTCAGCCAGCATATGAATCATAGATTAATATTCTCATAGCTGCTTGATACGTTTATTAAACGTAGTAATACCGGCATAATCGAATACTATATTAACTTTTTGCTCGTAAATAAATTATAGACATTCTCTTATATTCAAGGTCACTGTTAAGGATGGTCTATAAATTTTGCAAAATAATTTCTCGATACCATTTAATTTTATAGATTGTGCTTTATGATTTTATGGGCCAAATTGTGTGGTCTTTAAAATTTAATATAATCTGAAAGATTTCAAATTTAAAGATAGTTTAATTAATAAATTTTTTCAACATTTCAGATTGATCGGAGCCAATTTCTTGTAGCGTTTGTGAGGAGATTTATGTTTAAAACAAACGCAATTTTGACAGTTTCCCAAAAGAATGGCAATTGCATTTATCGGGTTGAATTTAATATTAGTTAAATTTTATTATTGTATTGAGTTTGATATTCGATTTAATGCCCTATAATAGTTTAATTTTCTATGAAATAGAGTACCGTTATTTATTGTTAACAAAAAGTAGTGCATAACTATATTAAGCTGAACTTTATTACTTCAAACATAAAGTACAATCAACGTAATGTATACCATATTCCATGGCGGATATCTATACCTAATAATATTATGATCCAAATTACGCAAACACACGAAGTACATTTTTTAATTTTTCGACAATAAAATGCTGTACTTAGAAAAAAGCGTATCTACACGCACTTTCATACTTAAAACGTTAGACCTAAACTACCTTCGACTGAAAACAACAAAATCACGAATAAACTAAAAAAAGCAAAAAAAAACACAAGAATATTTAACGGGATGAACAGTGCTGCAAGTTTGGTTCAATCGAACATAGCTTTAATCGATGTTGATCTTAGAACGGGACTTATTTTTTTATTACTAACCAATTTTACAAAAATAGGTGGTTGAAAATGGAAGTAAATACACTAATAAACTTTCTTTTATGATCCCGGATATTGATTTTTTGATGTGAGTTAAAATTCACTTAACACATACTCGTTAAATTCGTCGCGTCGTATACGACTCAAAAATAAGGGAAGGGAACGCGCTAGGTTGCTCATTAATTTTTCGTGACAAATTTATTATGGTTTTCAAGGTTTTATGACAACTAGATAGAATGTACCCACCTAGTATACCGCATACCCCCATTGTTACGAATATCACAGCTTGAGAAACACTGAATCAGACATTGTTTAATTAGGGAGATACCAACAGTCGCATACATCTGAAACCTCTTATCTTTTAAAATTACTTTCCCCATATAAATGTACCAAACGATTATTTATTATCTGGTAAACATTTAATTTCAATTGTTCTGAGCTTTCAATATTACCATTCACATTCAGAATGGGTATGCATATAAGAACAATGCACTTGTACTTTTTGCCAGAAAGGAAAATTAGCAGTCTTTAACGACCATGCTATAAAATTAGTTTCTGTTGAACAAGTGACGTAGAATAGTGTTAAGTTTCTTTCATATTTAGAATCGCTTTATTTTTTGTTGCAATTGATGTAAATTCAGTAAATTATTCATATCTTGATTCAATAATAATTAATCTGATAACTCTTTCTATAAAAAAACGCTAACTATTCATGAAAGCATCTGCTAGATTTAAGGCTATAAAAGTTTTGGAAAACTTTAAATAAAGAATAAGTGGTGAAAGCACGTGCAGATCGATTTAGCCTCAAATTTATTCATTTTTATAGATGTTTTAAAACAATGTCAAATAAATGCTTTTATTAAAAGTTTGCTAGATTTTGGGTAGTGGAGCTTTACTTATTTTACTGAAGCTAATTATATATAATAATTAGCTTTATAATAAATAATTATTATATAAATACCTTTGTTCGCTAATATTTAAAAATTAACTTTATTCGCCTATACATGGAGAACTTATTAAATAAAATTAATTGAATAATATCGTAATGAAAATAATATCTTATTGTTCTATTCGAAGAGCATTATTGCAACGTGTAGACGTTTAGGAAAATTGAAAAATACATACGTTTTCGCAACTTCTGACAATTGATACGTTAGGAGTCTTGTCTCTTGGTTCAGTTTAATATTAAAATATTTGGGATAATAAATTGGAAGGAAGTATTTACTACTTTCTCCGGGTACAATCACATTTATGTCCTTGAGTTGGCGTAAGTCTAAGGTTTGATAAGTTTGACTTAATTTATTTATACAAAATAATCGTAAAATTGAACTTTATTAAAAATATTCTCTAACCATAAATATAAATCCACAGGCCTTTAAATTGATATAAAAATGAATATGTGTTCAAATTTTGTTACAATTTTTTAGTTTTATTTATTTATCCATATGGGGGTCATCAACGTAAAATATTTGATAAAACAAAATTTAAAGAAATGATTGCAACTCCCCTATTGAAGTCATATGAAACCTTGGATTAGTAACACAAATTTTATTAATACTGGATAAAATTTGAAATTATTCGGAAAATAAGAGTTGATAGATACGGCTCTAATCCTCCTAGTTCAAACATATGGAACCTTGGATTAACAACCAAATTTTATTTCTCGGTCGCTGAAAGTTCAATGTTTGTTACGGATTTGTTACGTTTAATTTAGGTATCCGCATAATTACATAATCTTTAGGAATGACTTTTATACGAAAGTATTCGGTACCTTCTAATGGAAACATATGGGACCTTGCTTCAAGAACTTCCGATTTTAAATTTCATTTAGAATTAAATATTAATTATTAAACGAATGAAGTTTGTCTTTTTTATGTATAACTTTTATTATTGCGTATTGACAACGATAGTTTTTACATATATTTTTTTTGTAAAATTTGAGTATACCTTTATTAAATGTGCATAATAAACACAGCAAAGCTTAATTTCCATTTTCTTGAAACAAGGTGAAAAACAAATTTATCATAAATAGTTTGTTAAAACAAATAATATGTACTTACTTGCCCCCGCTGCTAAAGCGGCAATCACAGCCAACACAAATATTTTCATTTTTCTATTTTTTTTTGTCTTAAGCTTATGTTAGCGCTAAAATTAACTGAGGTCCGTCTTTTCAGATCGACCTCTTAGTACTACCGGAGAAACGAACACTTTTCTTTATTTAACGATTACCTTGCCAAGCGCGTCAGCCAATAGGCGAGCGGTAGGATTTCTGGTTAATATCGCTTATATGGTATGTGAATGATTATTGAAAAATCATTAAAGGGTGTAATGAAAATGGTTTTGTGTCTAGACAATATTCACTAAAGTGAATTTTAATGTATTAATAAAAATATATAAAATTATTAATTTGGGGCCGTTTCCATATTATTCTATAAATTTACAGTGCAGTGTGTAAAATTAATAAATTCAATAGCTTTTAAATTAATAAATAAAATCATCGGACAGATTAGAAATTATCCCAATTTGTATTTTTCAAGCGGAGTACTACTGGCTGTATTTTTTGATATTTTATTGGCTCTTATTAAAAAATATACAGATTGGTAGAATTTGGTTCAGGCCGTTTCTAAAATATTTAAGCTCATCTTGAAAGTTTTAAAAATTTGATTTTTATGAATATGTCTCTGAAATAGACAGAACAGTTTAACGAGGGTAATATTATATACGGGGTATTCCGATGTAGAAATATGTCAAAAAATTCGCAACGAGAAGAAATTATATACAGTTACATTTATAGGGGAGTTTCAGGAAAAACAACAGCATTCACAAAAATGAGAAAACTGTGATGAGAGATGAAGGAGAGGGTATTTAAATATTTTTTTATAATTATATCCCAAATCAGTAAAGCGGCACCTAATTTATATAGCGCGATGTACCGATAAATCCCTTAAAAAACCACCATTTGATATGAGAAAGAAAATGGAAGTCTGTCAAAAATTAGTCAGTTGCATCAAGATCCGAATTTTCGGAACTTTGTATTTTCGGCTGTCGGCATATTTATACGGCAAATAAACACTTTGGGACTATAGCAAAGTATTTTAGATAATCTTCCCATGCGACGTATCAGATGTATCAGATGTTTCTTATCCTAACAATAGATTAAATCTTTGGAAGGAATGGATCAATTAGTTGGCCACTGAACTGTCCTGACCTGAGTTCATTGGAAATATTCTTATGGGGCAAAAATTTAAATAAGGAAATAATAAGCTGTCTAGGTTTTTATTTAATGCAATAACAGATATGTAATGTGTTATACTGAGAATTTGCATTTTTTTTCAAAATGTTAAATTTTAAATATGTAATAAAATAGTTGTATAAGTTGTATAATTTTGAAGCCAGAAAAATAGGTGCCATTATAGCAGCAGAAAGTATGGGGTGTTCTATTTAAAAAAAAATAGAAAGTTTAAAGAACTCGGAAGATAATATAGGAATAATTACACAACATTTGAATTTAACCTTCAATAAGAGCTAAAGGGCATATTCGAATATGTTAATGTGTACGGAAACCTCATGGTCACGAGAAAAAAATAATTCAAGACGAAAACAAACACCAAATATAGAATTCTGGGAAGAATAGTCAGAAATCCGATTGAAAACTCTTTAAAAATCTAAATAGCACATTGAAATCCACTAATTATCACAAAGGCATTCTGAAATGACGGGAAAAATTAATTCAAAATAATTGTTAGAAAAAGTATGGAATTTGGACCTTGAAAATTAGAATAGTGGTCAAAATTCTGAAGATATTTTCAAAATCTAAAGAACACATTCGTATCGGATAATTATTATGGAAACCTCACTGTCACGAGAAAATATATTTCAACTTATCTCCGCGGAAAACAAGCAAAAAATCGTAGAATTCTGGAAAAATAGTCAGAACTCTGAGTAAATATTTATTGGAAATCTAAAGAGCACATGGAAATCCGCTAATTGTTATTACAAAAGCATTCTGAGGTTACCAGAGATAATAACTCAAAATAATTGTTAGAAAAAAAAAACGGAATTTGGACCTTGAAAGATAGAATTATGGAACTATACTCGACGCGCCGAACAGATTCACCAATCGCGGAAACAATTCGTCTTATTTTGTGATTGCATCGACTTAATGTTTTGTTTTTCATTTCGATTTTTCTTATCCATAATACAAAAAATAAAAATTGAGTGTGTTAATCAAAGTTCCTATGTTTGGAATCAATGGAATCATAAAATAAGGAGAATTATTGTATCCATGTTTTAAGTGTTTGGTGAGTCTGTTCGGCGCGTCGAGTATAGTAGTAAAAATATCTGAATAAAGATATTTTTAAAACCTAAAGAACACATCCTAATCCGTTGATTATTACGGAAGCCGTACTGTAACGGGAAAAATTAATTGAAAATATCTGCGGAAAACAAACACGAAATGAGATAGAATTCTCAGAAAAAAAAGTCGGAACTCTAGATTTCATAATTTCAAAATTGATTAATTAGAACTTTAGATGTGTGTCTCAGGTTCTTAGCGAAGGTGTCGAAGGAGCTTTTAACATTTTGGCTCCTGATGCAAGTGGCGAACACCTGGAAATAAGCCCACAAATTTATCAGAAATTGCTACCCAATATTTCAGAGCTAGAAGGGAAATGTGAGAAGAAAATTGAAGCAGAAGAAGTAATAGCAAG
Source organism: Pissodes strobi (assembly GCA_016904865.1). NCBI lineage: Eukaryota > Metazoa > Arthropoda > Insecta > Coleoptera > Curculionidae > Pissodes > Pissodes strobi. Next base: position 24,908 of record MU188109.1, on the reverse strand, counting down.
CGTATTCTCTACTTCGCGTATAAAATGTGTTCTTGATATATCTATTATTTTTATGATCCAGATTTTTAAAGCTTCTCTTAGGTAAATAGAACTAATATTTTCGAAATTGCTTGGAAAAAATTGCATAGTATTAGAAAGTCTACGAGGTGTTCTATTTCTTAAAATAGACATTTTGATAAAATCGGCAGATAATTGAGGAATAATTGTACAACATTTGAATTTAATTTCAAATAAAATTTTTTAAAATGTTTGCAACGGCATTTGTGTTTTTCAGGTTCTTAGCGAACATGCAGAAAAAGCTTTTAAATTTTTGGCACTTGATACAAGTCGCGAATACCTGAAAATATGCTTACAAATATATCAGAAATCGCTACCCAGTTTTTCAGAGCTACAAGGGAAATGTGAGAAGAAAATTGAAGTATGTCAAAATATATCAGGAAAATCCTAATATATAGCAAGTGCTTTCTCTGCTTTGGGTATAAAATGTGTTCTTGATATACTTGTTATTTTTATCAACTAGATTTTTAAAGCTTCTTTTAGGTAAATAAACCTAATATTTTAGAAATGGCTTGGAAAAAATAATAGCATATAAGTAGAAAGTCTCCGAGGTGTTCTATTTGTGAAAAATAGCTGTGAATCTGTGAATAATAATTGTACAACTTTTGCATTTAATTCTTAATAAGAATTTTTAAAATGATTGTTGTTGTTTTGCATTTGTGTTGTCAGGTTCTGAGCGAACAGGTCGAAAGGATTTTTAAAATTTTGGCACTTGACGCAAATCGCGAGTACCTGGAAATAAGCTTACAGATTTATGAGAAATCGCTACCCAATTTTTCAGAGCCAGCAGGGAAATGTGAGATGAAAATTGAAGCAAGCCAACTATATCAGGATAATTCTAGTAGCAAGTGATTCCGCTACTTCGGGTATAAAATGTGTTCTTGATATACTTATTATTTTTATGATCAAGATTTTTAAAGCTTCTTTTAGGCAAATAAACCTCATATTTAAGAATATGGCTTGCATAGATTGTATATTTTGGAAAAGTACACACTACGAAGTGTTCTATTTTTGAAAAATAGGCATTTTGATAAAATCGGAAGATAATAGAAGAATAATTGTACGAGTTTTGCATTTAATTTTTAATAAGAATTTTTGAAATGTTTGTAACGGCATTTGTGTTTTTCAGGTTCTTAGCGAACACGTAAAAAGAGCTTTTAAAATTTAAAAATCTCGACCCAATTTTTCACAGCTAGAAGGGAAGGGCTTTTTCCACTTCGGAGCTTATAAAATGTATATATGTCTCTTCGTTTAGAATAGTTTAAGTCGAAAGCAGTGGATATGTTCTATATTCTTCTGACAAACAAACACTTTTGAACTATTATAGCACATCTCCTCACAATTTAGGTTGTAAAAACACAGGGACATACGTACCGGGTGACTTCGTATAAACTAGCTCCCCCCGTACCTTTTCTATTTTTGTCATATGAAAAAAATAAAGAAACTGACGGGAAATTTTTTCCTTTCCAAATCTGTATTGTAATTTCCGGTAGTTTGGCATAAGCACGGGGGCGGCAAAAATTATATATATTTTCTCATGGAAAGCCCTGTATCTTTATGGCTAAAATGAAGGATCTTTTTTTTCTGATCTCAAATATACCATACAAGTTGACATTTGTTTCAGCCATTTTTACGATATTTAATTTTTTAGTTACATTGAATTTATATTATCTTGATATACGCTGCCATAATTTTTTTTTTATGACAGAGGCACACACACTAAAGGCAGATCCTATGGCGCTCGACGAGCGGTGTGTATGCGAAGATATTGATTGACACGGCTCTTGAATAGTTGTAGGTTGTAATTAGTGGGAAACAGATGTCCTGGGAGTGAATTCCACAGTGATGGAGTGCGCCAGACAAAGGAGTTGTTGTAAACCGATGTTCTAGGTTTTTCCAGTTATACGACGAACTGGTGCGCTCTTGCCGTCTGTCGTGACTGTCTGACAGGAGTTGCCAGGGGCGGGATGAGGTGGGCCAAATTCTGGGAACATCTGCCGTGAAAGTATCTGTAAAACAGAGACATTTCGGCAACATGTCTGCGGTGTTCCAGACTATGCAGATACCGGGTCAACTCCGGGTCGCCGACGAGGCGCACAGCTCTCTTCTGAATTGAATCCAGCAGCTTTAGGGTGTGCTTTGGTGCGGCACCCCAGATATGTGAGCAATATTCTAAGCACGGTCTTATTTGCGCTTTGTAGAGCAAGAGCAACTGCTGCGGTGTATATTGTTGCGAAATAGCGCACCAAGCTTCTGGGAGGCTGACTTTGCGATGTTAGCAACGTGGTCATGCCAGGACATATTGCTGTTGACCGAGACACCCAGCAGTCCGATTGACGAGGATGAAGGAATGGTCGATCCTGCCATAATGATGTCAGGGCCAGCTGTATTGGCCCTCTTGGTAAAGGTGGCTGCTTGGGTCTTTGCTGCATTGAACTGGACCAAATTACGATCGCCCCAAGTTTGAACTTTCTCCAGGTCTTGATTAATTGCTGCAATCTGCTCCTGTCTGCGGTGATGAGTCTCAATCGCTGATAAGGGTTTTTCTGATCTAAATTGTGAGACAAAGGTACTGTCATCTGCGAAACTGTAAACAGGGTTATTCGTTTCGGTCAGCAGGTCATTAATATAGATGAGGAACAGAGTTGGTGAAAGTATTGCGCCTTGAGGCACGCCCGCGTTGATGGTGAATGTGTCCGAGATGTGTCCATCAACTGCAACGTGCAGAGATCGGTTCTTTAGGAAACTGGCAAGCCAGCGGCAGAGAGAGGCTGGCAGTCCGAAGGACGGCAGTTTGTTGAGCAGTCCGTCATGTCAAACTCTGTCGAATGCCTTCGAAACATCCAACGCAATCGCTCGAGA
>MU188109.1:0-11989 GCA_016904865.1 Pissodes strobi | reverse complement strand
GGTGGCAGAGACGTTTTTGTAAAGTTGTTACTTACTGCCTTTGCTACAGACCAGACATTTCGGGAGCCACTGGGGCAAAAGTTTATTCCTGATCCTTTGATTATGTTTGTCCTTAGTTCCGTCGATCACACGTTTGCATTCGATTCTCGCTTCGACAAAATAATTGCGATTATCGGGGGGCTGATTTTGCTACCAGTACTTGTAGGCTTGTAGTTTCCTACCTACAGCTCGTTCGCATCTTCTGTCGAGCCAGGGCATCCATTTTGACGGTAACTTTATGAAATTTGCGATGTATGCTTCCATTCCTGAGGTGACCACTTGCGAAATCTCTTCGCAGCAAACTGACGGGTCGTTAGTGCCAAAGCAGACGTCGAGCCAGGGAAAGTCTAGGTAGAATTCCCTTAGATCGTCCCAGTTTGTAGAATTGTAATGCCAGATTTTGCGAGGCAATGGTGGATCCTTCTGTAGAAGTGGCAATTCACCAACCGTTGTAATAAGTTTGTGGTCGGAAGTACCTAATGGCGGACCAACTGTAATTGCGTACTGGTCATTATTGGTGGTTAGAAAAAGATCTAAAGGGCGGCGAATTCGCCCCTCTCTGAGAGTCGAGTTGGGTCGTCTACAAGTTGAGTAAGCCCGCAGCTGATGGCAAATGCTTCAGATTCTCTGTCGTTGTCGGTCTTGTTGTGATGTTTGAGCCAGTTGTGTTTGAGCCAGTTGGTGTTGTGGGCATTGAAGTCTCCCAGAACGATTATTTCTGAATTGGGGTGATCGACCTGTATTGAGTCAAAAGTGGTAGCTAGTGTTGTAAAAAAGCTTTGGTAGGCTCTATCGCTCGGAAGGCGATAGAGGTTATTCGGTTCGAGGGTTTCCTCGCGGTGACATGAAAGGTCGCTTCGGACAAAAAGGCATATTCCGAACTTATGTCTAAATCGGGTGTGTGAGTCATAACCAGGGTAGAGGTAGTTAACTGTTGTTGTCGTAGAACATGCTTGTATTTCTGTAAGGGCTAATATGTGTGGTCTATTTGTTTGTAGATGTGGGTGTACCGAATTAATGTTTGTATTTAGACCTCTTAGGTTGCAGAAATCTATTCTAAGTTGGTCCGGAATCCTTGTTGCTTGTGAAACGTTGCATGAAGGGCCCCCGGGGCCGCTAGGCGTCCGGAGATCCGAATGGCCGGGGAGTTTACTTCCGGAATATTTTGATCCTGGAAGCACCATCATGTCTATATATTCCTACTGTGGAACCACCAGCGCGGAAGCGGAACGTGATTCGGAAAAACCACTTAGCACTTCCCAGTTCTGGTGGGGTGGTCTTTCACCGGACGATCCTTTGGGTTCAGATTCATTTAATATTGTGAACTTTAAGAGTTAGTTTCTTTTCTGTGAATCGACATAACAGATATTTTTTTTATATATATAGCGTTTACCTAGAGCGGCTAACTTATTTCTCATCAAGATTGCCTAATATTTGGAATTATATCAGAGAGTTTTTTTCCTGTTAATCGATGTAGCAGAAACTTTATTTCATAAAGCAAATAACTATTTTTTTTCTGTTCTTCTGGCTTTCTTGAGTAGTTTGATGACTATTTCTCTTTTATTGAAGTGAATACTTCTTTGGTTTCATGAGAGTGATTTTTCAATGCCGCGTAACGACACGGTTCTTTAACGTTTCGTCTCGCAAGAGAGATAAAGTATATGCTTGTAATGAGAAAGAGCGAGAGAGAGAGAGAGAGAGTCGGATGTCCGCATGGCAACACATCGCGGGAGGTTTTCGACCAATTAGGCACATTCACATCGCGTTTGAATTGACACTCGGAGTATTCCAAGTACTCCTATTATCTTTCTGTCTCTCTTTGGACTCACTTTTACCGAATAGAGAATGAGAGAGACAGATATAGTACTAGGAGTCAATCAAACGCAATCCACGTTATTCGTTTACAGGCGTCTACATGCATCCGGATATTTTGTCTTTCAAAATCCTGCATGCGCAGTTTGGACTTCTCTCTCGCATCTTCCATGTCTTTACGGCGAACTCCTTTCAACTGGTTTGGCAGAGCAGTGATCAGACACTGTGCTTGTGATATGCAGAAAACATGATGATGCATATAATGTAAAGTAGCACAACACGCTTTAATTCTAGTTTTCAAATCTCCCTCCTTTAAAAACATAAAGTGGGCATGCGGGATTTTCAAAGCCAAAATATCCTGTTGGGTGTAGATGCTTGTTATTCGCTCGCGCAGCATTGGATTTTATATGGAGCTAGGGATGTGCGATGTTTAACCATTTTACAAAAACATGGATGTTGAGGTAAAACTTTTCTTGGAAAGTTATTGAAGTGAATACTTCTTTGGCTGCATGAGAGTGATTTTTCAAGGCCGCGTCACGACTCGCTCTGAAATTTTCGTCTCACAAGAGAGATAAAGTATATGACTCTAACTCGCTCTCTCGCTCTCTTTCTCTTTCATGAAATCGATGTGTTACACGCGACTTTTTTTTTTAACCGAATTAACTACTGGTCATTGATCGAAGCCTAAGCCAAAACGAGTTCCAAATTACCACTGAGCATTTTCTGACTTGTGCCGCATACAAGTTGGTGAAGCGTTATAAAATACACTCGACCGACCTCTGTCATTTGAGCTAGTGCCTAATGTTCGCGCTTAAATGATAGCTTGTTCTGGCCTACACATCTTTAATTATATATATTTTTTTAACTTCATTCACTCTCAGTTTCTTCTAATCTGAAGTGAAGATAAATAAATAAGATTAGAAGCTAACAAAGAGCGTGGCAATATAATAAATGAATTTAGTGGTATACTTTTTCTTAGTGGACATATTACGCGCATGAGCCAAATACGAATGAAAAAAGACACTAACTTACACGAGTTGCCTACATCTTTTTGTCAGGAGTTGGGGACCTTGACAATTTACAGCTCGTTTAACGCTCGCCTGGATACAGAAATTTATTAATTAATTTATGTACTTATTTCTCATTAAAGCAGCAATAACTCATACGAAATTTAAGACTTATTTCCCAAGTTTATATAAGAAGCCCCTACAGTTGGCACAATTTTTTTTAAAACCAATTTTTGCGCTTTTAGATGTGTTATATGGAGAGTGGTGCCCTACCATTCTGGGATATATAAATTTAAAAACACCTCATAGTGGTATGTTTTATTATACAACTTAGAAAACAGGAATCGATATATATAATTTTAGCAGGTGTTATTTTGAAATATACAATATTGGACGAAACATTTTTATCGGATATTACTGGTTTTTCATGTTAGATATATTGCGAAGCCGAAATATGGCTTCGACCCTTAAAGCCTTAGTCTATATGATAACGGAAATTCGACATTACATAAATTTCCCCTAGGTATTATACATATAATATAATATCTATAATCATTACGCATTGTATGAAGTAAATTATATGATACGTATTTCTTAGGCATTATTTAGATTGTTGATTTAATAATCAGCAATTTTAACGATATATTTGAAATAATATTGGATTAGTTTGAATTAGTCAAATACAATGGCATATAAAAAACAATAGACAGAGCAGGTCATTCATAAATTACCAAATGTTTACATGCCAACATTAGGAATATTAACGTGAAGAGGTGATAACGTAATGAATGAAAGTAATGAAGATGGCGGCCGAAGCGTGTCAAACTTTCATTCATGTACGGCTACAACGACGCGCCTGCGTCAAGTTTCTCCCTCCGACGCACCATAGGCGTAAAATTTTAGGGGACGCCTGTTTAAGGTCAGGTAATATTGAAATAAGCCTGCCGTCGAACAAAAAATAATAAGCCATTACAAAAATGAAAATAACTAAATATAAAAGAATATTTTATTAATATTGAAATATGCACATAACTAAAAAAATAATTTTAAGTTACAGTTCGAGAAAAAAAAATCGTTTAATTGATAATTGATTACAAATTGATAATAGGGTGTCGCTAGTCGCCGCGCAGGTCTACTTGTGAATAATACTAATTATATAAAGAAACAATGGAAAAAATAAATTTCATTCATTACGAAATAAAACTAATTCGGTGTTCGTACTTCGTATTCTGTTTTGACGCAATGCCTGTGTTCTTTGGGTTACCTCATGATGAATTTTTATCTTGAAATTGTCTCAAGACGAGTGTTATTAATTCATGGCAGTGGCCATCGATGCACGATTCTTCAAAAAAGTGATCGCCAGGATAGTCATATATGCCACTTGGCAACTTCTTTATGATATTTATTAGTATGTTGCACCCATAATATTTTTCGGGTTCAGCTAACAATAGTGCTGTCAAAAATATCAATTTTTCTAAAAAATAACAAGAAATTAGGTATTCTATATTAGTTTTCTAATCGAAGAAATGCGGAAAATTATTTTTGTTGTGTTTTTTTTTATCTGAATCCTGAAACCTATTTGCTCCTCCCCTCGCTTAGGAGACGCAACCAACAAAAACTAACCCCAACTAACCCAAGATATGGGCGAAAATATCCTCCTGAATTAATCTTTATAATAAAAGCAATTGGCAATACACAAAAAAACAAAGCGAAACGAAGCGATATCATAGAATAGAAAATGTTGACAAACGGACAACCGAATGTCAGTCACGCCATCCTGCCGATCAGTGAGAGCGAAAAGCGACTATATACCTACGCGAATACGACCAATAGAAAACGAGCACGTCGCCGTCGATTGTTTGCTACGCTTCAGAAAATAGTTCCGAATTGAAATATTGATCTTATGAAAGAAAATTAATGTTTCACATTTTTTTTTCATAAATCAACTTTAAATAGGTTGAAGTTTTGATTATTGTTAATATTCACCTATTTTTTTGCTGCATGACATTATTAATATTTGGGTTCAATGAATGGATATTCTGGTTTCATGAACATGGCGGCCAGTTCCTTCTAGACGAGTGCCGGCTACGCAACGTAGACGGCGCGCGGCGTGCGTGAACGATGTGAAGTGGTGAAGTAGTGACATAGGGCCTAGTTTACATAAAGCTTCTAGCGGAAAATAGATATGACACTTCGTATTTTTTTGCGTATCCATTTTGATTCAAGTTTTGTATTATAAATGTTTATATGTTAGTATTATAATCTACACGGTATACTTTAAACCGAAAAATGTGTATTTTCTAACAAATGTAATTTTTCTGTCACGTTATTAAAAACAAGCTGCCGATTTTCCACAATAGAGGCATACCTACTCTTAGGTGTCATCGATAACAGCACCGCAGCAGCGGTAAGTAATAGTACGGCTTACGTAGGGGAAAGAAGAAGGGGAACGATGTTGGCATCTTTAAATCTTTGGTCAAATACAGTTTTAAGCTGCTCTTGAGCAACGAAGTGCTGGTTCGTTATTAAAATTTATTGTAGTAAATGCTACTTCAATTTGCCTTGCAAAAATAAATAGAGAAATCTGAGCCCATAGAAATATATGTTTGATACTTGTTAGGTTCCTGTTATGTTTTTCAAGCAAGATATTTCTTTATTTTGATTAAAAATTTGATTTATAATGTATTTTATATTCGAGACCTTTTCTAATATTATATAGGCAAAGTATATAAATTATTTAAAATAAAAGAAAATCATGCATGTACTGAAATCGTTAGTCATTCTATAGCATCTGGGTTTTCTATAGAGTACATGAGCTATATGCTTGGCTGGGAATATAATCCTTGCCTGTTAAATCACAATGATTTATGCATGTATTTAAGCATTTACAAAATAAAATACAAAAAAGGGTGTGTTAACTGTGTAATTTCTTAATTTAGGTACTATATATTTCTATTTTAAAGTCAAATATCCGGTATTTTTGTTTAGAGCACAGAAAGATTTGTTCAGTGCGCTACACCTAGGTAATTACCTCATTAAAAACACTGAACAAATAAGGCGTTTTCAGTTATGTATAATAATAGTAAGTATTTGTTAAATAGATTAATTAAAATTTGCTTCGACTCCGCTACAAACTTAAAGTTTTCGTATTACGATATTTTAATTTCTTTCTTTCTAGCTAGACATCGAACAACTGATTCTTACATAAATTAAATTCGGATAGAAATGATCTCAGCAGGATAAAGCGCTGATTTAAAAAGGAAGTAGTTTAGGTATAAACAATTATTTTGAATCTGTGGCACCTGTAATGATTTTATTGAAGTTCTGAGGCATCGTGTGGTTTATAAAGAAAAACATTGACTTTTAGAGTCCCTACAGATCAAAAATATATCTATTTTAGAAACATTTCATCTTTCATCAAGAAATCAATTTGATTAATAGTATAAAATGAATTTGTCATTTTATAAATTGTTATATGCGAACGGCTGCATGAAAAGCACGTCACACGGTTTATAAGTGCGCGAAAAGAGAAATGTGATTCGACAATGGGTAAATTTATAAGTGCAACGTATTTAGAAAAACAATGAATATATAATTTGGTAATTATTTTTTTTAAATAGCACCACTGTTAAGATTTAGCAGAGTGCATAATATGTTATCTCCTCTATGTACTGCCACAGCCATTAAGGCTGCAGAGAGCATCAACTTGCATGTTCTAAAAGATTAAAAAATAAAAATGCTCCTTAATTCAATGTAATTTACCTCGCCTAACCAAGCAATTTAACATAAAATTTTTTTCCGGATCTCAACGTTTTCAATAAATTATTTACACATTATTTCCTTTTTGCCTACCCCCAAGGGACTCTCTCCCCTGTTTTAAATTTGCTGATTGATCTTACTCATCTTTGAAGTTTCTAGCTTTAGAATTTTCAGTCTATCAACACCTAGTTGACAGATACAACAGCAGGAAATTATAGTTTTTAATGGAAACACTAAAAAGAGCAAAAAAAAACGTCATTCTACTACATGAGGAAGCGAAATAAAGCAATTAATAATTATTTTTTATTATATCTAATACGCTTTATTAGATACGAATTAGGTCAGTACACTTTGATTGAAATTTATAGTGTAGAATTATTATTGCCAGAGAACAATTGAAATATACTACACATCCATACGATAGTAGTAAAACTTGATGCAAAACAATAATTATAAATGCACATAATAATAGATATAGTTAGGTAACGATATGGTAAACTATTAACCCAAAAGCGCTTTGATATTTAAAATTTTCCACAAGCATCATTATTTTTACAGTTGACATTTACCGTCATTATTATTCTAAGCTTATGGAATAGGTATGTTTACAATAATTAGTAACTGTAGTGGAAAGAGCACATCTAGAATATTAATTTTACATTTGGGCTATTACATTTGAAATTTGATCGATTCATTGTTTATTTTTTAGATTTGCAGCGAAACTTATTTTTCATGTCTATTTTTCTAACATACTATTTCTGCAGTGTTGCACAAAATCTTACAAGTCAAATTCCTCCTAGTCAACATAACTCCCTACTGAACCTCAGACATTTAATTCCTCCCCCTAATACATTCACTTTCTCTCCTGTAACATTCAATGAAGTTAGAGATATTATAAATAATACCAAAAATAAAACCAGCTATGTATCATAGCTGGTTTTATTTTTGGTATTATTTTTTATATTTGGTCTAAGTATAAAACTAATCAAATGTGTAAAGAACTTAATTATCATCCCTCTCACAAAACTTATCAACTGGTGTTTTAGCCAGAATGTCTTCCCTGATATCTTGAAACAAGCTTTTGTTGTGCCTGTACATAAAAAAGGTGACAAAGATAAAGTCTCCAATTATAGACCGATTTCACTCTAGCCAGTTTTGTCTAAAATTGTTGAGAAATGCCTGGCTCTTAGGCTGATGGGATTTCTTGAGGGAAACAACCGTATCACTGACAATCAGTTTGGTTTTCGAGCAGGCAGAAACACTACATTGGCTGTATTACATCTTATCACAAATATTCTTGAGTCAGTACAATGCTGTTCTCTTCTGTGACTTAAGTAAAGCGTTTGACTGCATGTCTCACGAATTCTTGCTGAACAAATTGGATTATTATAAGTTAGGAACAAATAGTATTAATCTTATTAGATCCTATCTTAAAAATAGATCTCAAACTGTCAGGGTGGCTGGGGTGAGTTCTGCAGGAGGAATTGTAAATATAGGTGTGCAGCAAGGCTCAGTACTTGGGCCTATACTATTTTTAATATATGTAAATGATCTACGCACTCTCAGTATACAGCTACACTCTTTTGCGGATGACACCACAGTCTCCCTGTCAGGGGGATCTGTTCTTCAGCCAGTCCAGCAGCTTGATATTGCTCAGGCGAGGGTGGGAGACTGGTTTAATGCAAATGAGCTTCACATGAATGCAGAAAAGACTGCGAGATTGGTCTTCTCTCTCAGAGATTGCCACAATATAAATCAAGGCAAAACCAGCATTCCATTTCTCGGAGTGTATCTCGATCCCACTTTCAGGTGGGATGCGCAAATAGAGCAGGTAGCATCAAGACTTGGTAAGGCTAATTTTGTTCTTCGCAGTCTTTCTCACTGTGTCTCCGAAAACGTTCTGAAAACAGCGTACCACTCCATCTTTCACAGTGTTATGACCTATCGAATTCTGGTCTGGGGTCATTCTCCACTTGCTGCCAGGATTTTAGGACTACAGAGAAGGGCTGTCCGAATATTGGCTGGATTGGGTTTCAGAGAGGACTGTAGGGAGGCTTTTAAGAATCTAAACATACTCACATTTCCATCTCATTATATACTTGAAAATCTGCTATACATAAAGGAGAATGAGCACAAATTTATGATGCACAGCGAAGTCCAAGGCCACGATACAAGACAAAGTCACTTGCTCATTCCAGCTTATCACAGGCTTAAAAGGTGTCAAAATGGACCAAGCTGTTGGTCTATAAAATTTTTTAATTATCTCCCTAATCATATAAAAGTTTGGACAGAGGGGAATTTAAACTAAACATTAAACAACTTTTAATTTCCAATAGCTTTAATTCACTGGAGGACTTTCTTAAATATACATTTTAAAATGTGTATATAACTTATTTATGTATTCTATGACGTATAAAAATTGTTAGTAATGATTAAGTAATTGTTGGTTTTATTGTTAAATTTTAGTGTATGTCAGGTTAAAGATTTAGTATTCAATTATCTTAAGCATATTTTAATTTTAATTTTTCTTTACTATTGACAAGTGTAAATACTTGATTTGTATTTTGACATAAAATATATTGAGTTTCAGTTTGAGTTTGAGTTAGTTATTTAATGGCATTAGTTTAGACGAATAAAATTTAACATTAAATGGCGCTCAAGAACAACATGCTTATGATTGACGAGTGATGTAAAAGTAACGTCCTAGTAATTATTAAAACTTGTTAAATGTATTTTCTATTAATCTAAACAGATATTTTTATTATCGTTTGTAGCGTTATAAATGCTACCAAACCCAGTAATACAGTTTCTTCTCTTTCACTGGTAGATTTATGTGGTTGATATTTTCGTTACCTTAAATAGGAACTAAACATATATATTCTGAACTTAGAATGTTTATCTTAAAATTTAAAAGAATTACTATTTTATATTTTGGATATTGAAACGCACCCAACCGGTATCGACGGGTACAGTTCCGTAGGGTTCGTAGTCGTTCCGCATTTTCAAACGTTCTCTTGACGGACGTCTAAGATATTTTTGACAATTATCGTGGTAATTTTGACGATCAGCTCTGATATCCTTATTAATTAATCCTGAGGTAAATTGGCAAATACACTCCTATTTATATTTTCTCGTATTGTCGGCAATATCGCATCGTAAATGTATTTTACGTAAAGAGAGTTTAGTTGTTTTAAAAAATGTATGCTACATCCTAGTGCCTCTATATAAGATAGTTAAAATTATTTATAATTTAACTAGTGTCCATCCTCCGCCCGGTCTTTCACTAGCCTAGAAAATTTCTTCAGTTTCATTCCGCCCGTTTCAGACCTTTTGTCAAAGTGATGCTAGCCGCATGTTGTCACGTGTAGCTTCACAGGAAGCCAATCCAAGTAGTTGTAGAAGTTAGGGACGAACCACCAACTACTGCCAGTGGATTCCACTCTCGTTTGACCATAAGATAACAAGTAGGTCCTATAATTACCTATTTTACTTACCATATCGTACCTATCGAACTTTCCGTTCAATGATCTTTAACCGATTATTGTTTTTTATTGTATCTATTACCGTTTCCTATCGTTATTTGATTAACTAATATCGACTTTCTTTACTACCTTATATCATGTTATCTTAGGTAGTAAATGTCTCGCTGACACCATAGTAATTACCTGATTTATGTTTTTGTATTTCGTATACGCTTCGCTGTAATTTGCTGAATGTCTTATGGCAGTAAACCGGCTTACTTAACTGCGACTTTAGATTTTCGTCTTTATGCAAGTTACCGAATTGAGCTCACTTCGATTTCTCCTGTGGATAATCTTTGATCAGATTTTTTTCTTCACATTTTAAGTGATTTGATTTAATTTTGTTAACAACTTTGACCACTGATGTTATCGCTGCCATGGGATTAATTTATAATAGGCTTTATATTTAGCAGAGTAATTTTTAATAAGTCAGAACTGTAACAATAAGAATTAGGCAGTATAATGATTTAGAACTTAAGATAAAGACTTAATAATCTTATAATTTGGATGATACCTATTTTGGAGAATTTTCTCTTTACTTTAGGTGCGATAACATAATCTCTACTAGCTTTGGAATTTAATCAATTTCCTTTGTGCGTTTATGTCTGTAAAATTATTTAACATTTAAATTTGTAACTTAATTCGGAGCTTTGATGTTTATTTTGGAATGCTGAAATCAAAGTGAAGATGAGTTTATAGAAGTTCCTTTACTGGTTTTCGATGTTTTCATATAGGGTACTTTTCTAAATTGTACTACTCTAATTTTAATGCTTAAAATTCATTCATTCATAATAGAACATTTAGTGTAATCACGTTTTCACGCAGTAGTGCTAGGGCGTCATGTTTTATTATTATTATTATTAAGAATAAACGCTCATTTTAAAATATTTTCTGCATTTGCTTTTATTCGAGCTTTTTCTTCTCCTTCTTCTTTCTCAGCTCGTAATTGAGTCCTCATCGACTGCCTACCAGTTATAGTTTGTTCGTATGCTGTCGACCCATATTTTCGATGGTTGTCTCACCCATCTTTTCGTTACTCTTGGTCTCTAATCTGTCCAGTTTTTGGACCATCTATCTTCAGCTTGTCTGGCCCTATGCTCTTCTGTCCAGCGCCACTTTATCCTTGTTATCTTTTCTGTGATATATCAAACCATTGTTTCTTGATCACAGCATTTATTATTTTCCCTCTAGCATTGTTTCGCATTTTTCTTTAACTTACCGACAGATTCTTCAAGTGTTGAAGTAATGATGGGAATGTGGATCGGTTAAATATTTTTTAAGTCATGTTAACATTTTAACCTTTTTATGAAATTTTTAGACCACTAGCGGTTTTTTTAAAGGAAAATTTTTATTAAAAATATCTTTAACAAGATTGCAAAAAAGGTTTAGAGGAACAGGATAAATGTATAGCCTAGCCCAGTTATGAAATTTGATTTATTATATGATCTGCCAACTTTAAATTTTCTCGGTTGTTTTATTTTAGGAGAACTGACTTTGGCTAAAATAGACTTATGTAACCCTAGAGGTAGGTTCTGTTATAGAATTTAAATAGAAATAATATGGTTGTGGGTGCGTTGTAATCCGTGTGGGTTGTATAACAAACTAACCCAGACTAACCACCAACAACTGCCAATAGATTTCATTCCCGTATGACCATAAGAAAATAAGCCCTGTAATTACCTATTTTATTTATCATGTACCACATCATTTTCGAACTTTTCGTTAAATGATCTTTAACCGATTATTATTTTTTATTGTATCTATTACCGTTTCTTATCTCTATTTGATTAACTAATATCGACTTTCTTTACTATCTTATATAATGTTATCTTGGTTCGTCTCGGTAACACC
>MU188108.1:48218-66646 GCA_016904865.1 Pissodes strobi | reverse complement strand
TATATAGGGAGAGAGAGGTTTTTTGCGTATAGATACATAAAGTTTAAATGGAGAGAAATTTCTTGGCTTAACCGGAATAGGAATAGGTAGGTAATAAAAAAGAGTTATATTGAATCAATTTTTATATAAACATATTTTACATACACAAACAGAAAATAAATTCTCAAAAAACAACATTTTTACATTACGTTAATGATTAACGCATGGCAGATTGAAGTTTCCACTTATACTTGCTCCATCTAGGGGCTTGTGCCCGTATATTACAGATATATTTGGCTACTTGATCACAAGGCAACAGATGGCGCGAACGACGCTCAATTTTGTGGCATCACCTTTGCCATTTAAAGAGCGCAGCCCATGTTGGCTTATTAATGTCAAAACTATAAATCATACACACCAATTAGGCAACATTACATATTGAAATGCAAATGAAATGTTAAAGATAAATATGGCAATAAAATTTATTTTACTAGTTTAAATTTTCTTCATTAAAAACAAATGGTAAAGTAATCCTGATACGTACCATGTACCTACTTACATCTATTTAAATTTTTATAATGAAAAGTATATAGGTATGTATATGTAAATAGCAGTTACATGTAAGTTACATGTTAATATACAAATAACAGGAGTTTCTTCATAATAAAAATGAATCAATATACACTAGTCAAAATAATTTTTAATAGCGTCATAATAATAGATTCTAATAGATTGAGAAATAGAAAGAAATAAACAACACAAAAGCTGTCTACACTTTTATGAGATGCTTACTGCTATTACTAGAAATAATGTCATTTATACATTATTTGAAACCATACGTTTTTAACAACAATATACAATACACTTAGTCATTTCATTTATCAGATTACAAAATATGATAGAGGTTTGTTAAGAGCCACACCAAGATCCTCGCCAAGACCGACAGGTAAACTGAAGCAATCTCACTTTTTAACAGTTTTAATGTTCCAAAAATGCAAAGAATACTTTAGCTCTACACAAAGATGCCATATAAAATACGTGTAAAACACAAACGTAAACAAAGGAAATTTGATAATAAATGGCGGAGCCAATCAACACACTGACCACGCATTGCGCCACTGTCCCCATAAAGGCACTGTAGAATGCACCCATTGGCGTGTACTCTAGGGTTAAAGCACAGTTTTATTATAAGCTGTAATTTTATCATCGACAATAAAGTCGATGGACAGAAAGTGTTCGCAAGACCGTGAAAATAAACCATGAAGAGGTATTATTTTCTACACCATTTTTCAAACGCCTCTAACTCTTTTTCGTAGTGTTTTCTTTATTTATGAAGAGCTAGTTTATTAGCTGCTGCATTAGCGGCCTATAATACTATATTTTGGAATACTTGATTTTTTGGTTATTTGCTAACACAAACCTATTTGCAAATGTTGAATTCATAGAAATATCATGCTGGATAACTAACACTTGTAGTTATGGAGAAGAGAACAAAGTTGAAATATTTACTAGTAGTTATCATCTAATATCAGAAATAATGTACATACTATACACAGGCTACCAAACGAATTAGCTTCAAATAAGAAAAAACCATGCCGAAAAGTGCTTTACCGCATACTACCTAGGTATAGTATGCTGAAAAGTACTACTTTCGAAACAAAAAATCATGCTGATATGTGGGTGTATGGCGTATGGTGTATGGCCGAATGAATATCTACTTATATCCTTGGTACATAGATATCTAAACCGCATCTATTTAAATGAAAATTAAAATGACATTTTGAACAGATCTACTTTAAAAATACTAAATGAACACTAAATAATTTAATTGCCAGTTAAATATTTTGGTCAGCATTTAAACTAGTTTATTAATATATACGACATATATGACGAACGCCAATTTACGCGCTGTTATAAACAACGCAAAGTTGACATATCACGTTACCGTGGGACATGATCGGAAGATAGTTTTATTTGCTTAAATAGGTAACAAACTAGTAGACTGCCTGCCGAGGTTCATTCATAGCCGAGCGTGGCGAAGCTAGTAATTAGTAATTCATCCAAGGCAGTCAATCTATTTTGTTGCGGAGTTGAACATACGGTTGTTAAATAGGTATATTTTGCAAATTATTAGAATCCCCATAATATCCTTATTTTATTGGAACAACGTTTGCGCTCAAGGTTCAACAATCGTTTCTTAGCTTGTTTCAAATACTTTGAAACTTTGAAATTTAAATTTTTAAAGGGTATGTTGGGAATCGCAGAGTCAACCTGATGATGTCACGGAATGGCTGCCGTCAGTTTATCGCGCGGCTGTTTTGATTTCAGTTATTAGTCTAGATATTAGTTAGCATTTGGTAAATATTATGATTGTTGATAACGGTGCTTTTCGAAAGGCTGAGAGGCAGAATAGAACGAACGATGTAACCGAATAGGTTGATATATAAGACGTGTAAAGTTGAGTTTATAAATAATATAGGTGTGACAAATCATTGAGTAGTTTAATTTGAGAAGTTCGTTTCTAACAGGTAATTTAACCATAAATGAGCCATTCTCGTTTCGCTTAGTATTTTTTATAAAATATTTTTCACACGCCAACTCCTCGTCCGATAAACTTTTATCTCCCACTCTAATGTGCTCTAATTCCCGAAACAACTTTTAGTCGTCGCGAATTTGCTGACCATTTGTTTTGACATTTCCAAAACAATTCAAAACCGCCGGCGCCGGTTTATCTGGTTTACCGACAGGACCAGTCACAATTCAACCAACCTTTTTGTTTGTAAAATCGGCAGTTTAGAACCTAAACAATTTTTTTCTCGCATAACAAATCCTATAATAAATCTGAGCCAATAATTAACATATCAACTTCCTGAGGTTTAAAAAAATCAGCCAACCTACAGTTACTGGGGAATTTTAAATGATTAATATTTATCGGCTATACTGGCCTACTGGGAAATACTCTGCTATCTTTGGAATAACAAAACAAGCACAATTTAATGAAAACTTATTTGATTTTGAAAATATTTGCGTGTTACATTTTTAATTTATCATTGAAAAGGAATTATTTATTCCATTAAGAGGAACATTAATTTTTTCTTTAAACAATTGAATCGCACGCGCGTTCTGAGAGTCACTGTCTAAATTTGCATGAATATTATATCGGTCCAAAATATAAAAACGTGAGCTGTCTTATTAAAATCACCCGGTTTTAAATACTTTAAACATAGCTTTAAATGAATGAATCCTTCACCCCGTTTTTAAAGAGGAATTTTCAAAAAAGAAGGACTGGAGAGCCAAATAAAACTACCAACTTATTTCAGTTTATTTTCGACTAAAAAAACATTCGCCTCTAGTTATACACTTTTCATATACAGGCGTGCTTATCCAACTGTCCAACTAAAAAGTCTTTCATCAGCAAATAGGTTCGACTCCATGAAACCCAGTGTGAGACCCTTAAAAATTTAAGGTTAAGGTAAAACAACGTTAAACGAATTAATAGAAATTCAATTTATCACACATAAAAAAAATAATATTTTAGATAAATAAAATAAAATGAATCAACTTATTTACTACTTACAATAACTAAACGATTACTGAGATTGTCTTATCAAATAACTAGGCTGGCCGTCATTTTGTTGATCGTGTGTTTACCTGTAAATAAAGTAAAAACAATCTGTGAGCAAAAGAATTTGCCTAAACAAATAAATCTTACTTATTATGGTATCATGTATTTCTTTATATATTTGTTATCAATTATTAATTATTAATTTTTAATGATTACAATTAGAAGCGGCCGAAATACTGAACGACAGTATGTGGGCATGAAGGACAATGCCTAATATTCCGAACGACAGGAATAATAATACGACACTGACCGACAGCGTCTTATTGACACGAACGACTGTGTCTATCTGAACGACAGATAATAAGGCCTAGGTATAAGTACCACATTGTAATCCGTAATCAAGTGCTTAACAAAGAATCAGTTAAATATATACTCATAAATAATTAAATAAAATCCAAGTGCAATGAATTAGTGAATCAGTAAAATATATATTCATAAATAGGTAATTAAGTAAAATGCAAGCGCACTGAATTAAATAATCAGTAAAATATATAATCATAAATAATTAATTAAAATGCAAGTGCACTGAATTAAAGAATCAGTAAAATATATATTCATAAATAATTAAATAAAATGCAAGTGCAATGGTAAATTTCTTTTTGCCCGTGAGTAGACTCACCCAATTCGTAAAACAGTCAGTACAACCACAAAAATCACAATAATTGCAAGTCACTGTAGCTAACTAATTTTAAATTAAACAAAATCACACGTACTCGGCAAGGCACTATGTAATAATCAGGACGTACCATTCTTTCTAACCGCTGATGCTATCGGGACCCACTTATCGTAATGGTTTTAACGTAAACAACCACCAAAGGTTGGCTCGTTTTTGTTTTGGCTATCCTGTGATTTATATTTCCTTTAAGAATTAGGTAACTATTTAATTTCTATGCAAGAAGGTTTGGTTTCTTAATAAAAATATATTCTTACATTTGGTTTCTATATAAATCAGTCACTTTGCTGCTTAGGCAGGAAAAGTGATTCTTTGCTGATTGTTATTTGACTGCAAAGCAAACGCTGCTTTCCTATTATACTGATAATTACCTACCCTTCTAGGACCACTTTCCTCTGTCGCTCTGAGTTTTATGCCTTACCATTTTCTTTATAAGAAAACAATGGCCTTACTAAGCTAATACTTTACTTTAAATCCGCCCTGAAAATAGACTGCCTTCCTAATGCTAGAAATAAAAGTCGTTGGATGCCAAACAACTGATCTATTTGCCACATAATTAAAATGTGCCATCTCACTCGCAGGTATATTTTATTAATGTAAAAGAGAAAAATTAACTAAAACATTCGTAAAGTATAGTGGACAAGTCTACCCAAGACAAAGATTAACTGGGAAAAGGTGACACTGGTATGTCAATGCAATAAACAATAAAAAGTAAAATCTAGTAAAAATTAACCCAAGATAATTAACCGACGATAGGTCTCTCACATAAAATTGCAGAAATTCAAATAAGACAGTGTAAAAATAAAATGTAGCAGTTACAATAAATTAATGAATAATCAAATATATGATAAGTCAAGAACACAACAAGAAATGTAACCGTAAAATTACAAATTCAATAATAAAATGGGACAGAAAAATGCAGGGACTAACCGAAACTAATCCAATTACTCAAACTAGCCATGCACGTACTACCCATTCACGGAAACAGACAATAACATTACTGATGTTTAACTTTGTTGATTTTATATCAGGGGGCTCAATAACACCCGTGTTTGGTAAAGTTAGGCGATTGTAGCTGGTATAACTCATCTTTTTGGCATGCAACCAACGGGTCGAGATGCGAGCTACTTGCTGTAAAATGATTTGGCAGTGTGGGGGTCGCAACGGGACCAGCCCAATATTTTTTCTGCGACAAGGGGAGCTCAACGGGCCCAGCCTTGTATTTAAAGACCCTGGAGTCTCTACTGCTACAAATGTGTGTTTTCGGTACGCGGACGATAACTGATATCTCACAGAAAATGCAGTCATTCTTTTCTGCGACAAGGGGAGCTCAGCGGGCCCAGCTTTTTAATTTATTTATCTTTTTTTCTTTTTACCTGAGGTGTATCGTTATGGTACATTTGCCATATAAAGCCAATCGGAATAATTTAAATATTATCCGGGCACAAAATACAACACACATCAACAATTGGTAACAATATCGCCTGAATTCGTGCAAATGGGTCGTCGTCTACTACTACCCTTTTCTATTCGGATTTGGTCCTGCATTTTGTACCAGTAGTGAAAACTATGCTGTGATTACGCTTATCTCATATTTATAAAATTATAGATTATTATTATAAAACTGTATTATTCCTTTAAGGCTGATCATTTAATTTTAATCCACTTTACTTGGTTGTGAATTTAACCTGTTCTAATGTTTCTAATGTACTGCTTTTGGTGTTTCTTTTAATTTACAGGGTGATCCAGATAACTTTTAAATGGAAATATTTCTGATATTTTTTAAATTAGGGAAAAGCATTCTGATAGGTATTTAGGTATCTGCGGCTACATGGATATAAAAGTTTGATTTTCAAATATCCTAGCATTGAGGTTTGGAGTCTGACTTATTCATTCACCTTTATTTTCTGGTAATATTTTACTAAATTAGCTAAAATAATAGTTTCTAAATTAAACTTACTAAATTTGGAAATAATAACATACTATAGGTCGTTTTAATTTTCATTTAAATTTCTTATATCTTCGAAAAACTTTCTCTGAACTTCTTCGATATTATTATTTTCCTCTCTTTACTGAATTCTTCAAATGGCCTCAAAGGAATGTATCTCTGGTAGTTAGATCTGGGACGTTCGCCGGCCAGTTGATTGTGTCATATCTACCTATCCATACTTGAAAATTAATATGAATAAAGTCCTACTGCCTGAATATTATGGAAAGGTGTCCCGTCTGGTTGCCAAATTATATTTTGCCGAGTTTGAAGTGGTAATTCATTGATAAAGTGTTTACTTTCATTTTTCAAAAGTTTCAGATATCTTAATCCATTTAAGGTGCCACGGATAACAACCGGACCTAAGATTTTATGCCACAAAATGCCGCATCAAACTTGTACTGAGGAACGCCCTTGAAAAGCGACTGGCTCAACAGCTTGTAGATTTTCACCGGGCTATATAGAACAATTTTTAATATTATGAATACTGGCAGTGGTAAATATGCTTTCATAGGTCTACAGAAATTAAACTATTGAAATAATTTGACACAAAACATCCACTTATGACTTGAACAAATCCATATCTTCTTCTTTCTTGTTCGCCGTTTAATTGTTGAACTGGCCTAATTTTAAAATCGTGGTATGTATTAATTTAACGTTCTCTATACTATTCCATAACTAACTTTCTCGTTTAGTGGTTCATACCTTATATCTTTCATACAGCAAGATACTAAAATCTCTTTCTTCGCTTCTTTGTTTTGTTTTTTTTCTTATTTACTAGAGATGCTGTTTCTTGCAACAACTTCCTCGTTTTAATTAAATTATAGTTGATACAGATGGTAACTCTCCGACCATTTTCCGTATGCTGTTCTCCTGTTCTTGTAGCGTTATTATCATTCTTGAAATAAAGCTCGACCATTTTTAACCTATCAACAATCGAATAGCTCATTTTGTACAATATTAGCAGAAAATAAATATGAATCAGTAAATAAGACTTTAAACATCAATGCAATAACATTTGAAAAAATAAACAATTTTCTCCAAGTAGCAACAGGTATTTAAATGGGCAAGCAATTATATCGAATTTTTTCCTCATGTATAAAAACATCCCATTAGAGGAGTGCAATTATCGGAAAATTACAGCGATAATTGCAATCGTACAAACCGAAAGCCATAATTGCATCGTAGGTATCTGTGGTAATTCCATTAATCGGTGATTGAAGAGAGTAATCTCATTAATACCGTAAAAACACACGCTTCCATTCGAAATCAGTTTATAAAGTTTTGCGTCGCAAAATATTACGAACTCTTGAAAATCTCAACAGTAGAACCATTGTCTTTATAAGAAAATAGTCGTTCAACGGGGCCTGTGGAGAGGTGCTGCCCCCAGTGGCTGGCACCAAAAACAGTATTTCTGAATGAAAACACGTGCAATGTTTACCCTATATACGAAAAGGAAGGGGTAGAAAGGGGAATACAAAATTATATTCGCCGAGCCGTAGATTTCCAAGAAATGATCTTCAGCCAAGGCTAAGTGGCTAGAACCGGTTTTATCAGTTTAATTTTTACACACAGAATGAAATTTCCAATACCTGCTTCCCCAATCTTGACTTTTCAATTGAATTTATTTTATTGTTTGGGAAAATGGTTTTTAGCATTTTTAACACATTGATTTTTGTGTCAATTTCTTTACTAGTTTCTATTATTCATATAGGCCTAATTGAATTGATGCAGTAGTCGAAGAAAATAGATTTGCATATGCCATTAAAAAATGGGAAAATAATAAACAATAATAAAATCCTATTTGCTAAATGTAAAACGTTTTGACTTGATATAAGTAAAATTTTACAATATAAACTGGATATTTTATCGCATTCAAAATTAGGAACACTAAAAACATATTATTAAACTATAAAAAAAATTATATTTATAAAAATTGATTATTCGTTTCCTATTATTAGTCAAAAAGTAAGGTATTACAATTTTTAAACTTACAATGTTTATAGAGAAATATAGATAAAAATTAAATTTAGTTCCAATAGTAGGTAGGTATAGTAATTTTATGTATTTTTTCTTTTTATAGAAAGAAGACAATTAAACATTTTCTGCAATTTTATGCTTTAATGCACCAGAAACATGTATTTATCAAATTATTGATTAAAATGTCTTGTTATTTGGAGATTAATAATAAAATTAAATATTTTTATTTTATTAAATTTCATTATTTTTGCAAGAGGGGGAGATAAGAAATAAGGTGTTTAAAAACTGAAATCAAAACTCTTACCACTTCGGATAAGTCTTTATTTAATATGAGTTCGGCATATAATACTAATTTATGTATCGGTACATATAATATTGCTCCAGCCAATGTTCAAAACTTTCAATCGCTTATAGCCATTATTATCATTATTACATAATTGACAATCAAATTAAATTAATATAAATGTACTCTTCAAAATATATACTGTAGTTTATTCGCTATAATCAAGTAAATAATTTTTGAAAAAATTCGGATTTAGGATAGTGAAATAAACAACATCCGAGTAAAACTATATTTACTCGAAAATTAAACAATTCAATTGATAAAACACATCAACCTATACAACCCTTAAAACTAAAGAACTAAGAAGTGTATATTGAGTGCTGTTTCGGGCAACTTCTGGTTTGATTCATCCCTTATTTTCAACTGATCATTTTATGTTCACTTGTATTATTTCCCTTTGAAATAATTCATTTATTTTATCTTAGATGCCAAATTTTTTCATATCAAAGTTTTGTGTTATTGCCTATCAAACTTGTAAAGTTATACATGTTCTTAAAATAACTTTCTTGTATATTATAAGTTACAATTAATCACCAGTTAAGGAAATTTGAAACCATAATTATTTTTGCTATTTTTCAATCAGAAGTTGCTAATATAGCTATTGTGATATACTGATGTATCAAGAGATTAGATCGACTACAACTCCATAAATAAGTACTTATAAATATTACTTAAATATCGAAAAGTAATTGGACTACATTAACATAGATACAACCTAAAAGCATCAGCATTTAATAAGAATCAACTAATAAATTAATTGTAATCCGTCGATTAATGTTTTATCTTTATTTAAACATAAGATGATTCACAGATCTCATTTATTAGTATTTAAAAATTTATATATGTATATATATTTAAAATTGTCAAATCATATTCAAAATCATGTTTCCTGCCAAACAATATTGGTCCATAAAAGTTACTTTTTAACGAGCTTTTTAATTTAAAAAATTCAAACTCGCTAGAAAAATATTACTTTTTTACACTGTGAAAAAATCCTTAATTGTAGTAAATTGGAAAAATACAATTATATAATATACATTTAAAGTTTTATGTTCCAGTTAAAAAAACTGCAAACAACTTTTTGAATACTAAGTAACTAAAAATAACTCTTGGAGTAATATTAAAATGTTGTTTTTTACTTCGTGAATAAAAGTGGATAGTGAATAAAAAAATTATAACGTCAATTCGCATTTTGAATATGACTTACATTGTTTATATATTAAAGACCTTAATAAAACATTAATTATGAATTCCCGGTGGGATAAACATGAATCACCTTCAAACCAGCTTATTCGGGCAATAATTGATTTTTTGTTTTAAAAATAAATAGTACATTGGACATCTCTATGCTCTGCTGTATTGAAAGCCATCTAAGTGGCTTTAGTATCAAATTAATGGGAGTATAACGTGTACAGAACAATATAGTGCGCATAGCTTTATTTCGTAGCAACTGGAGTCTTTGTATATCAGCCTTTTTACCTGATATCAACAATGAAAAACAGTAATTGAAATGCGGATATATAATGGTATTATATATAAGAACACGACTCCAGTGACTAAGAATCTCAGCTATTCTCCTAAAAAATTCTATCTTTTCTAATTTTCTTTCTAATATGATCTACATGTAACGAAAAATTAAGCTGAGAATCCAAGACTACCCCTAAATATTACTAGATGCATTTTCAAATAGGCTATTAGATATCTATCTTAATCCAATAATTATTTTCTAGAAATCTATTACAATTCTGCTTAGAGCCAAAAAACCATGTACTTTGTCTTTTTTTTTAACCTAAGCCTATTTACACACAACGAGTTATAAAGGATGTCAAGTTTTGATTTCATAGTATCTACTACCTGATTAAAATCCTTCCCGCAAACACAGATCAACATATCGTCCACAAACAAATTTAGAAACATATAATTTAAAACTCAGTCTAGGTCATTGACATATAGCACAAACAAAAGGGGGCTCAGAACACTGCCCTGCGGCACCTCTATCTCACTATCAAACGGATTTGAGGACACATTATTCACTCTAGTCACATGGGAGCGATCCTCCAGGTGATAAGTGCACTGTTTATAATTCCGTAGGCCTGTAGTTTGTGGATAAGTCTTCTCCTATTGATGGTCTCAAACGCACGCTGAAGGTCAATGAAAATGCTCAGGACAACATTTCCATCATGAACATATGAACACCATTTTGAACACACATACTGTAATGCTGACTCGCCCGAATGTTTTTCCCAAAAACCCGACTGACCTTTAAATAACAATTTGTTTACCTCTAGAAACTGTCGCAGTTGTGCATACCACAATTTCCAGAATTTTGTCTATTACCGATAATAAATTAATGGGTCAATATATTCTTCTGCTTTATTTGGTCTAGGCACTTTCGGGATAGGCACAATAACACTGCTCTTAATTTCCTTTGGAACTCTTCCTATTGTAAGGGATGTATTGATCAGGTGAAGGATTTTTGTGTAGCCAAGTACACAAAAAGCAGTCTTTAAAAATTTAACTGCTCAGATTTCTTGAACCACATTTAATGGGAAAATATTTGGCACCAATGACGAAGACATACTTTGTAGGCACAGCGATCAAAGAAAGCTATCTCGCCCAGGGGATGTTCCTTTACAAATTGATGCTCTCAAAATAGACGTTATCTGAAACAAATTAAAATCTAATGTAATTTTGACTTAGTTTGTAAAGAATTTGTTCGTCAAAAACTGAAACAATTAAAAAAATACAAATGTGGAACAACCGAAAAAAGTAAATTTAAAGACATCTAAACGCGCGTGCTTTAAAAGTGCTCTTATACACTTATATCATAATATGCTATTAATTAAATTCAATATTCATTCCATACATTTGTCATCCTTCCTTATACATGCCTATCAATCAATTAATTAACTATTCAAAACTGTTCATAGACACCTAGACGTGCAACATCTGTGTATATGTACTTACGTACAAAATAAACGTTAATATTATGAGAAAGCATACTGATGGGTATAAAAAAGTAGATGTAAAGATTTACCCTATCCCTATCTACATATATATGATTATTATAAAAATGTTCATCCTATTTAATTAAACCTATTCTGTGCATTAAACTTCGAAACTGCTATTGCAATACTCTGATTTCCGACAAAAACTACAAAACAAAGGAAGTGGGTACTTTTGTACTTACCTAGAAAAAAAACGTAGATAGATAATCGGAATTTACTCAGCCCAAAATTAATCATTACAACCCAAACACAGACATTTTACAAAGTAAAGCTTCTTCAACTTGAACAATGGCGGAAAATTAAAAATAAACAATGAGATATTCTCAATTATTAGCAACACTCGTCCACGCGGCTCCACTCCGCGCCGCCAGGTAACAGCCCTTGGGAATGCACCAATAGAAATGTCGGAACTCCCTCCTTGCAACGTCTCTCGTAGGACCCGTAGTAATTTTTTGAAATTCAAGAATGGGCACATTTCAGGCCGGACGCCATCTAGCGATGAGGCCTTTTTTCAGTTCGAGGTTGAATAACTATTCCCTATATAAACAAAGGTAGAACTGTAAGATACTGAGCATGGAATATGACAAAGGCAGATGGAGAGGACTATAAAGCGCAATGTGCTGAGGTGATGTGGGATGTGGAATATTGTAGCTAAAAATCTCCAATAAAAGTATTTTACAGAATGGGAAATCACTTACACCTTTTAAAAGGTATACTTTTAAATCTTCAAGGGAAGCACGCAACGCCTAACGAAGAAACTTACAGAAACAACATGACAAACGAAAAAAACGGTTTAGCAGCCTTATCTATGAAAGAATTTCATAAAATAGATAATTTCCATTTGGAATGAAACATATCCAAATGGACTGCAGCGAAAATTATATTTGATAGCGTCCGTAGAGCGCGCGTGGAGAGGTGGATAAGCTGCAAGTTGCATGATTTGCCGTTTTAAAGAAGAGGTTGGCAATTATGGAATTAAAACAGGTATGAAATATGTACCTATTTTTCGCTATTTTAAAACTTTATTTGTTTCCATGGATGTTTTTTTAGTTACTTGCATACTGTTTTTGTTTACGGTGCCATGTATGGAACGCTAGGATAATAAGGTCTATTTTTATTTTAGATTGACGGTTCAGCAAATGGCTGATATTCTGGAATCTGATAAGTTTGGGGCGGATGATCCAGTCAATAAAGGTTACATCACATTTTCGGAAGTAAATTATCTTTCCGATGAGGACTCAGGTCTTTTATTAACTTTCCGAACAATCTTAAATTTTTTTATTGATGTTTTTTCTTATTTTGTTTTATAATACTTTTATTAAGTTTCCGAAAATTTTTTAAATTTTTTTCCCATTTTTTAAAAAAAATTCTTTTTTTTATACGTAAAGCATTTATTTTCTGCCCATTTTTACCATTCCCGACCTCGTAGCTATTTTTCGTCCAAAAACCGCGTTTCCCTAACTTTTTTTTATTATTTTTTTTTTCGTATTTCGTTTTATAATACATTTATTAACTTTCCGAACAATTGTTTACGTTTTTTTCAATTTTCTCCCATTTTTTCGAAAATTTTTGGGTATCCGGAGGTGGGGTGTGGGGTATAACTCCTCTCCCCCACTGATGACCCTGTGATATTGGGTCACTAACTCGCTTCTCAAATTTTCGATCCGTTGCAGAGATATCAGCAAAAAACGGTTTTTCCCCAAAATCACCCCTCAAATTAGAGCCCCGGTCCCCCCTATGGTCAAAGATTCTCCCCCCTCTCCTGGCCGAACGGGGGGAGGGAGGGGGTGCGGGGTCCAGTTTTTGTTCAGGATCCTCATTTTACCCCCGGCTACATGTCTTGAAAATTTCATCCCTCTAAGCTATACTGGAGCATGCTTAATTAATTATTAGGGGCGTCTCACTTTGATAACCGTTTCAACTTTGATAAGCGTTTCACTTTGATGAGCGTTTAATTTTTTCTGCCTTTACCCTCGCTAAAGAGGTTTCATTTGAAAAGAGTCTTGTCATGACTGCATGCTACATCTAATAGAATTTGAAAATATAAATATTCTATCTGCATAAATTTGACAACAGCGTAAAGTTATTCCTAAAGCACCGTACATTAACAAGAGACTAGAAGGTCCCCTCTCAGTCGGCACTTTTGATGTATTGCTTACAAAGGCGAGATGCCAGACTTTAGACCAGACGGGGTGAAACGTGGCACGAGGCCTTAGCGGTTTCGCGACGGGGCACGGAGGGAAGTACTGGGGGCGAGGCATAGAGTGAAAGTTCTAGCACCTAACATTAACAATAGACTACACTCTAAGCCCCGCCCCCAGCATTTCTCTTCTTGCCCCGTCGCAGAACACGAAGAAATGCTGGTTAACCGCTCAGGCCTCGTCCCACGTTTTACCCCGTCTGGTCTAAAGTCTGGCGTCTCGCCTTTGTAAGCGCTACATTAAAAGTATCGGCTGAGATTGAACCTTCTAGTCTCTTGTTAATGTTGGGTGCTTCTATTCCTAGTCTATTGTTAATGTTCGGTGCCTAAATTATCGACTGCCTAGCTCTTTTTTGTGAGGGTTGGGTAGGGGCTAGCAGTGTGCGGCGTTTTCTTGTTATAAACTTATTTTTTTTATATAAAAGTAAAGTGGGCGCGTGCAGCGACCGCTTTCAGTGCCACTGTCGGCTTTCTTTGCAGTGATTGGATTGATTTGAAAGGATACATGGGCATTGGGATGGGGAAGCAGTTGCCCCATCCTAAGCACTGGAAGGTATCTGTTATATTAATCTAAAACACATTTAAAAATTTCTTTTCGACCTTGGTTTTAGTGTCAACATTTCGGATTGCCCTCCCCCCCTAGCTCAGAGGCTGGCGAAGCCCTTGAAAGGATATACCGATTTTTGTTTTTAAACTAGAAGCACTAAAGTTTTTTGGCGTTCGGCACTAGGAACGTCACGCCGACAAAGATTTCTACAGTATTTTTTGCATCAATTGCCTACTACATCGATATAATAAAAGTTTTATTGGGATATTTAGGGTATCGGGCGTGGCGCCGCTCCGGACCGCCCCGACGGCCAGGTCCGCGGCGCCACCACTGTCTGGGCGCCCCTAGGCTATAGAGGGTAATCCGGCCCTGCACGGAAAGCAAATCATTGGACCGCAAATATTACACGTTTTTTTTCATGATAAAAATTTGGGTTAGTTTGGTTTACCCCTACTACTTAATACGACTCAAAGCGGTCCACAGTAATCCCTTTATAATGCTTTTCTTCATATAAATTTATCTTATGATTTTTTTATATTCTACCTATGTATCGTTTATATAATATTATTATATAGGCTTTGGGATTATTAAAATAACGGCACCAGTATTATTATAAGTAACATTGTTTAATGAAGAACTTGCAGAACTATTTTTTGTTACAAAACCGAGAAAAACAAATCATCTAGTTTTTTTCCGTACTAGGGACTATCAAAGTTGTCAAAACAAAAACATGACGCTAACCTTAAAAAGGAAAAGTCCCTAATGAAATAAAAAGCCCTAACTAAAAGAAATAATTCCTCCTAACCTTTGGAGGCCACAATAAAATAATTTTTTTGTTATCTCTGACATACCCCCTCAATAAAATTATTTTAGTATTACCAAAAACAGAGCAAATATGAAACGCAGTGACAATACAAATTTAAATGAAAAACACCACCACTGTTTTAAAACAACAAACCCAAACCTTTTCTAAATTTATCAAATTTTACTCTGACTAATGGCTTAGTAAATATATCTGCCAATTGGTCTTCACTTTTGATGTGAATAATATTTATTATGCCATTATCTAATTTTTCTTAAACAAAATGGAACTTTATGTCAACATGTTTCAATATTTTATTATTTTCTGGATTATTTGCGACCTTGATAGTGGATTGATTATCCTCATGGATAACAATTGGCTTATAAATCAAATGACTGAAAATCATTAATTATTTTTCTTAACCCAGCAAACTTCGCTGACTGTTAAAGTTAATGCCCCATATTCAGCTTTCGTCGAAGAAATTGAAACACATTGCTGTTTTTTACTAGTCCAAGATATGGTACAATTTATTAACTTAAACACATATATATTCAGTTGTTGACTTTCTATCAATTACATCCCCTCCCCAGTCGGAGTCCACAAAACCACAGATAATTTCAGCATCAACGTCTGGTTTAAACAACAACTCTTCGAACCTTGCACCGCATAAATAAGGCTGCCAATAATCTGTCTACACAGTTTTGCAATTCAACATCATTTTCATTATGTTTAAAATCAAAATCAGTATTTACATCCAATGGTGTACGCACGGGGTTACAGTCCTGCATACCAAATCTCTGCAAAACCTTTTTTAAATATTTTCCTGACATAATTCAGTATATCTTTCTTTTAAATTTTGTTTTACATCAATTCCTAAATAATGAGAGACTATGCCAAGAACTTTCATATGAAAGTTATTGCAAAATGTATGTTTTAATTTTTCTATTTAGTTCAAATCGGTTCCCAAAATAAGTAAATCGTCCACGTAAATCAAAACCTACACATTACTATTCTCAGAATTTTTTACATATAAGCAATGATCATTCTCGGACCTAAGGAAACCCTGATTTTTCATTAATAAATCAAATTTTGTATTGCAACACTTGGGGCTTTTCTTAAGACCGTAAATAGATTTATTTAATTTACAAACATTATTGCTATTATTTATACTATTGCCAGGCAAACTCATATACACTTCCTCATTTATTTCTCCATACAAAAAGGCACTTCTTACATCCATCTGAAAAATAGGCTTACCTAGTTTGTTTGCAATAACAATTAAAATTCTAAAAGTTGTTAGTTTAGCTACAGTACCATAAATATCAAACACATCTTCAATGTCCTGTTGAAAGCCACGAGCAGCAAGTCTTGCTCTATATTCATTACCGTTTTTCACTTTGAAAACCCATTTACTGTCAATTCCTTTTTTTCCCGTCGACCACGGCTCTTCACACCAAGTATCATTTTCTTTCAACACACTGAGTTCTTTCTTGTTAGCGTCCTTCCATTTTGTACTATTTTTTTCCCGACACTGCCTCGTCATAAGTCACTGGTTCTTCATTTTCTGAGTAGAACCATATATTTGCTGAATCTACATTCACCTCAAAGTGTTTTAACCATATTGGTCTCTTGATGCTTCTTTTTCCAGGTCTTATCGTTACATTTTCTTCTTCAGAGGTCTCTTCGGCTGTTTCAGTCTCGTATTCTGGCTCAGCAAGATTTTCTTCAACATCTTCATAATTATCGGGTTCATAAATAGGTTCCTCATTAAGTTCAGACATGTCCAGAGAAATATTATCTACTTCATTGATATTTATGGTAGGCTCTTCGTCTTCACTTTCATTTTCATTATTCAGACAAATAGTATCTTTAACTTCCTTCTTTTCAGTTATATTTTCATTTTTTGGAATAAATATTACGTCCCTGTGGATTTCAACTGTCCTTTTGTGAGGAAAAAATACTCTAAAGCCTTTTACTTCCTCTGAATAGCCCACAAAGATACCAATTTCATTTTAGCATCCAATTTCAGTCGTTTAACTTTAGGAGTATGTACACTAACAGCTCCACCAAATCGTTGAAAAATTTTCATATCGCATTCCTTTTTAAACCATACTTGAAAAGGTCTTTTGTCTTTTTGAGGACTACTTCCAACTCTATTTACCACCAAGCGATGGTACTTCAAATGGTCCGCACAGATCACCATGGAACAAATCACCTGGACTCTCTGCCCTTGATTTGCTAATTGGAAATGAGAGTCTATGCTGTTTACCAGCAAGACATTGGACACAAAATGGCTTTTGTTTAACTTTGAATGCAATATTGTTTCTTTTTAATACTTTTTCAACTTGATCAAAATGAATATGACATAATTTTTCATGCCATTCTTCCAAACTTAGCCCAACATTACAATGCAAAGGCTGATTTTCAATATTTTGGAATATCATTTTAAATAACTTTCCCTGTCTTTCAGCTATTGCTCGTACTTTGCCATTTTTGTCAAATAATTCACGTTTTTCTTTATCGGAATGCATTTCAAGATCTTTATCTAAAGCAGTGCCCAATGAAAATAAATTTATAGCCAAATCAGGTACTAAAAGCACATTTTTCAAATCAGTTCAGAGTTCTTACCCATGTACCTCAATTCCATGCTTCCACCTGCACTGTGCCAATTCCTTACACTTGAACTAATGTCCCATTGCCCACTCGAACTTGTCTTTCAACAAGCTCTTGTTTTATTGACAAAAATAGGTTTTTGTCAAAACACATGTGCTCTGAGGCACCACTGTCCATCCACCAATTTTTTGGACTCTCTAGAGAAATCTAAACACATTTTGTGTATAATATCCTATACCTATCTTTAGCTGTTTACGAAATATTGACAGTTGAAAGTCGGTCATTTTGGCACTTTAACAGGCTCTGAAATCTTAACTGCACGAGATCAAAGAAAACGGTTTGCACATTCCTGTCTTAGGTTTTCAAAAACTATCGAATGACAGAAACTTTGAATTTAACCCGGGGCTAATCTAACCGGAACTTATAAAACTCCGGTTAAATTCAAAGTTACTGTCATTCGATAGTTTTTGAAAACCTAAGACAGGAATGTGCAAACCGTTTTCTGTGATCTAACGTCTCATTTTTTGTAAATTATTTTCGTGCACTTTAGATTTTAGAGCCTGTCAAACTGTGAAAATGACCGACTTTCAACTGTCAATATTTCGTAAACAGCTAAAGATAAGTATAGGATATTCTACACGAAATGTGTTTAGATTTCTCTAGAGAGTTCA
>MU188108.1:19886-43218 GCA_016904865.1 Pissodes strobi | reverse complement strand
TCGCTTAGGTATATCTTCTTTCCGGAAAGCAGCTCAAGCTTATCAAATTAAATTTGTTTAAAATACTGTAAACATTTCGTCAGTATTATGTCCGTGTTCCAAGCAAACATTTTAATCTTCATTCGCAATCGCATCAGTAAATAAATAGGTTTTATATTTCGTCACCAGAAAAAATTATTAGTTAGCTTTTAACAGTATTATTAATACCAGCCGCATAAAATGGTAGTATAGATAACATAAAACAGTGTCAAACCATTTTGGTCACATCAACCATCAACATTCGTAAAAGTATTCTCAATGCAAGTAGGTATTGACGTATTGTATTTAATTTACCTGAACTCTAGTATGGTCATAATTGGACTGTGTGAATTCTTAAACGTAGAATAGGTAACATGTTTTTCTATTCTGATAGTAAATAATCTAGGGAAAATGTAAAGTCTACGCATAAGAATTAATTGTGTCCGGTATAACCTTTTTTAGGAAAAATATGCTATACTTACTACAGATTTAAGGACGTGTTAGCATGAGGTAGAGTTATGACCAAATATTTACACTACTCATTGTAAGGGTTACCATAAATGTGCAGGTCAGCGTCGGGAAGCATTTTTAAGAAAAATAAAAACTAGTGGAGGGTTGCGAAAATTTTCCGGGGTGACTCCCCCCCCCCCCTTAAAAACTTTCCAGGACGTTTTTGAAATTAAAAAAAAAACAAGAAAAAACAGTACGATTAGAAAATAAAAATGTAACACCAACTTAATTTTATTAGAATAAATAAAACACACACGTTCTCATTGAGATGATAAACCATAACTAAGTTTATTTTAAGCATATATCGATCTACATTCAGGTGACGCGACATACACATAAGATACTAAACATTCATTGTTTATCAGAGTTCCACGATTAATGCAGTGGAAGGCGCAGTATACAGTTTCATCCTATGTTTATTATTTTTTAAAGATTAATGATACTTTAACACCTCCACTCAATAACTATAAAAAATACCTAAAAACTTCAAAAATTTGTTGTGCTTTTCAATTTCAATACGTAAACTTTTTGTTAATACAACCGCAGGCATTTCATGTGTCGGCTTATAGCTAACTTTAATTTGCTTATTAGAAATCGCTTGTCTTACAAAATGATGCTGCACATCAATGTGCTTAGAGCGTTTATGATAAACAGGATTTAACGATAAATTTAAAGCACTTTGATCATCATTACAAAGTTGAATTAGTTGCATTTCTCCAGTTAATTGGAATATCAGATTGCGCAAATATATAGCTTCTTTGGCAGCTTCCGATAACGCCATATATTCAGCCTCTGTGCAATTTGGAAATACAAAAAAATTATCTACGTAAAGAGCTACAATTGTCAAAGATTTGTCAACGTTTCTTTTTGTAAATAAGCATGACTCTAAATCTGACTTTTTATAGCCTAAATCTAATAAAACACTATTTACCCTGGCATTCCACGCTCGTGACGCCTGTTTAAGCCCGTAAATAGCCCTATTTACCTTTAAAACCTTATTGTCACTAAAATTGTTTTGTACATACCCTTCAGGTATTTTCATGAATACCTGTTCATTCAAATATCCATTTAAGAACGCAGTCTTAACATCTAAATGTGTGATATCTAGATTCATCCTTAGTGATAACGCAATTAAAATTCTCAATGTCGAATGGTGAAAAAGTTTGCTCATAATCAGCACCTTGCTCTTGCGTGAAACTTCTCGCAACAAGAAGAGCACGATATGTCACCTGATTCGCACTATTGACCTTTCTCTTAAACACCCACTTGTTGTCCACTGCCCTGGCACCTGTAGGTAAATCCATTAACTCCCAGGCCTCATTCTCCTCAAATGACTCCAGTTTTTCTTTCATGGCTGTTTTCCAACGTTCAGCATCCGGCCTAGCTAAAACCTCCTTAACATTTGTCGGATTCTCGAAATCTGCCACACTGAAGTATGATACATTTTCACCATATTTCACCACAGATTTATAAAGTCTATTTGATCGTCTTAAATTTTGCTCTGGCTCTTCATTCTGAATCATACCCAAATGTTTCTTGTCAGGATTATAATCTTCATCACTATCTCCATTCTGAGAATATTCTGACTCACTCTCACTCTCGAAGATGTGAAGAAACTCCTTTTGCTCTTCATGGTCCCCCACTGAATTTAAAACCTCTGTCTGAGTTTCACTCTCTTGATTTTGAGTTTTGTCTAAGCAAATTATCACCTCTATATTATTTTTGTTCTCTTCTATGATAATGACATCACGTGACACTATTACATCTTTCTTGTCTGCATCATAAAGTCGGTAGCCCTTAGTGGTGTCACTAAATCTCACAAGAATAATCTTTTTTGATTTTTTATCCCACTTTAGTCTTCTCTGTTTTGATACATGCACCATCGCATTGCTGTCAAATATCCTTATATGGCTCACATCAGGAACTTTTCCAGACCAAACTTCTATAGGTGTTTTTCCTTCTAATCCAGAAACAACACTTCTGTTTCTTAAGTATACTGAAGTGTTTATCGCTTCTGCCCAAAAACATTTTTCCAGTCCTGCATCAAATAACAAGCATCTCGCTTTTTTCACCAATGTCCTATTCATGCGCTCAGCATTGCCATTTTGCTCAGGTGTGTAGCTATTTGTGGTTTAGTGAACAATGCCAAATCTCTTGAGCATATTTTTCACTTCCAATCCACAAAACTCACCACCGTTGTCAGATCTAACCATTTTAATTTTTCTATCTATTTGATTTTCTGCCATACTTTTAAACTCTATAAAGAGTTTCAGAGTCTCATCTATTGTATTGTAAAAATATAGAAAAGATATTCTGCTGTGGTCGTCTTCTAACACCAAAAAATATTTGGCACCTCCCAGAGATTTTACCTCCATCGGTCCACACAAATCGACATGAATTAGGTCTAACAAATTTTCAGATCTCGAACCCTTTTTCGGAAAAGGTTTTCGTGTTTGTTTGCCTTCGTTGCGTGTTACACAATTATACTTATTTATTCTTATTTCTCCTTGAAAATGTAAGCCTGTAACAGCCCCATTTTTAATTTTTGATAAATCCGTTCTATTTAAGTGATCAAATCTTCGATGCCATGTTTCCCTGGTGACCTTAGATGCCTCTGCCAAAAAAACATGGTTGCCAAATTTCCGTTCTTAGCTTGTAAACATTATTATTAAGGTTTGCCTCCCCAATTAACACGTTTTCACTGTTGTATATCTTACAGCCCTTATTATCAAAATTTACAGTGTAGATTAATTCGCTGACCGATAACACATTTGTTGTTAGTTGTGGCACGCAAAGTACATTTGTAACACAAACCTCAATCACATCCTGTCCTATCTTACTTCTTAACTCGACATTACCAATATATTCCACTGATGATGTTCTGTTATTGGCAACTGTGATATCAGGCATATCAGCTGGTTTCGATTTCACATCCGACAGCCATTCTTTGTTTGGGGTTATATGCGCACTCGCTTCAGAATCCACATACCAATCCTGGTTGCTAAATTTGCCACTCATAAATACTGCACTGTAAACATGTTTTTTTTGCCTTTGTCTTTAGAATCATCTTTGCTCTCTTTCTTGTTTTCTTTTTCCTTCCTTTTCTCAGGACACTGATTTGCAAAATGCCCTTTAGAATGACACCGAAAACAAGCTACTTCCTTTTAATTCTTGCTCAAGTATGAATTGTCAGGTTTGCTTTTAAATTTCGTAGCAAAAGCCCCATTTACACTAGAATCACACTCCATGTCTAAAAGCTTAGTTTTTATCTTATCTGTTGTTATGTTTATACCTGAATATTCGATGGCCATAATCATCGGCTCATATTTTTCAGGTATTCCAGCATCCAGCTAAGAGTAGGCTTCCAACCCACCCATCATCTATGGCGAAACCAGTATTTTTCAACTTACTAGCAGTTTCGACCATTTTAGTCACATACTCGGCCATAGAATCGCAATTTTCTCTGCGAATATTTATCCGTGACCTTAATAAGGCGATTTTTCGGGTAAATCCACTATCGTCAAATAACGACTTTAATTTATCCCACAAATTCATCGCGTCTGTCGTATTCTTTATATGCACGAAAAGACTGGGTTCGATGGTCAAAATTATCTTTGATCTGGCTTGGGCTATCTTTGTAGCATCCGTCTCGGTTCCAAGAATACACCCTTTTTGCCCTTCTAAAATCAAGTAATTTTCTATCGCAAAACACTACTCGGCGTAGTTTTCCCGACCATGAAGTTTTGGCACACTTCCAAGACATTTTTTCACACTCAAAGAACGATTTTTTTATACTATTTCCTTAAGAAACACGCACTGGGTTCATAACCTATTAGAATAAATAAAACACACGACACACGAATTAAGTTTTGCAAAACTTATAATCTTAGAAAAAATATCATTATCGTAAAAATGCCAAAAGTGCAGTATAACAAACTCTAGTCTAAATATGTCTATAAATGCAGCACAATCCGTGAGGTCCAATAAGGGGCCAATGCAGAGATTTCGATTATATAACTCCTCCTTCCTCAAGTTCGGAAAACAAGATTTTCGAAGTTTTGCGGGTCTCCTTCACGGGGTGTTGTTTCTGGATTTGCACTTTTTTGCATCTCATTTTTCTGATTTTCCATAGAATCCATATGGCTAGGCCGACTATGCCGCTTAATATAATTAGAATAAGCGGTGAAATCCAATGAGTATGCGAAATTTCAAATTTCTCTAGTGGTTGCAATTTGAAATTTGCTAGGGTTCTTTGTGCATTTTGTATTTCTTCGTGGTTTAGCTTTTGTAGTTTCATTTCGGGAATTTTCTCGGTACTATTCATAGCGAATGTAACTTTAGAACATATTTAAGTTCTGATTTTCTTTCTCTCTGGTATACTTTATTGTTGATAGTTACTGGGCAGTCTGCCAGTTGGACAATGCTGGGTTTATTGATTTTTGTTTGTCCGCCCGAACGGCAGGTAGGTCGAATTATGGTTTCTTGAGTTTGTGTTGGAATAATCAATAATTCTTCTCCATTTAGTCGTTCTATCGTGGTTATAGTGAAGTGGACATGGGCGATGGGGCACGAGTTCGTCGCAGATGTTAATAACTCGTAGACGCAGTGTCCATCTTTGGTTAGTAGCTCTTGGGTACAAATAAAGATGTCTTCTAATTGTGGACATTTGGTTTCCAGGTTCCAATAACCTTCTTCCGCAAGCAATACGTAGGGTTTAGGGATTATTAGAGTTTGGTTTTGGATTGGAATAGGATGTAGTTTATACATTGTAAATTGTTTTGGGACGACAATTGGTATATGTACAGAAAATATTACTAAGTTATTTTTTATAATTACTTGAGTTGATAAATATTTGTAATAATTAATTGGTTCTGAGAACTTTAGAACTCTAAGTGTTCCGTACATCTTTTCAATATCTCTTATTAGATTCGAGAGTTGTCCGATGTTTAATATTGAGTTATGCATTACATTGATTTTTGCAAATGAAATTGCATTTTCTCTATTATCAATAACGCGACTAATTGTATGTAATTGTGTTAATATATTGTCTAAGATTAGCGATATATATAAGGCGTCAGCTAAATCGAGTGTCTTTCTTTCAAACAAAGATAATTTGTTTAAAATTAATTTTTGATTATCACTCATTGTGATTAGTTGATTACTATAAGTATGTATTACATTAGTGAGAATCGTTTGTTGTCTTTTTACATTGTCTTGCAAATTGGCTTGATTATGCGCAAGAGTAGAAATGTAGCTATTATATCTAGTTTCGTCGTCGGAATCTAAGGTTCCGAATAACCAATGCGCAATTTTTCCGCCTGCATTTATAAGTCCGCGTTTTTCACGAGGTTGTTTGTGAAAGATTTGCGTGTTTTGTAAGATAGTGTCTATTGTATTTTGTACACGTGAGTGGGTCCAAATAGGACCCTCAACAGCGACCCTTGGTCTATTGTGGCTCATATCTGTGTTTTCCACTATGCCAGAGGCTCGATCCTTTCCAATAAATCGAACAGCTTTCTGGGGTGGATAGTTTTCAAATCTGCAAGTGTGATTTGAGTATTTCCAAAGACTGTTTGTCTGGTTCTTTCCATTGCTGAACAGTGGCATATAACATGCTCCATTGTTTCTTCGTCCTCCAAGCACAAGCGGCATTCCGTTTCTTCGGAGAGCCCTATCTTGTTCATGAGGCTTCTTAGCCGACAATGGCCAGTGCACATGCCAACTACAGCCTGTACCTGCTGCCGGCCAAGTTGAAGAGGCTGTCCGGTTCTCACTCCTGATGGCAGATTCACCGCCAACTTTGAATGAGTTAGGCCTGGTAACTCTCTCCATTTATCTACAAATTGATTTTGTGTCCACCTGGAGAAGGCTTCTTTAGCTGTGTTATATGCTATTCCCAGTCTGGTTCTGGTCCTATGAAGGCCGTTGCGGCCGCCTGCTTCGCAAGAGCATCAGCTTTTTCGTTGCCTTCATATCCTGTATGTCCAGGTATCCAGATCAGTGTAAGTTTGTTTTCTCTCCCTAGTTTGGTGAGTAGTTTCTGGCAGTTCCATACTGTCTTGGATGAACAACGGCTAGAATCAAGAGCTTTTAGAGCTGCTTGACTGTCCGAGAAAATTTTGATTGACTTGCCTTTCCAGTTTCTATCGATGAGCCACTGTGCAGTCATATCAATGGTCTTGACTTTAGCCTGAAAAATGGTTGCATGTTTGCCTAGAGAACATTTAAGCTCAACCTTACCATTTTTATTCCATGCAGCGGCTCCCGTACCATCATTAGTCTTGGAGCCGTCAGTGAACCAACTATTCTCTGTTCTGTTGACGTCATAGGCATGGTAATAGGTGGTTTTGGTAGGTATAACATCTGATGGTAGACCCAACACACTGTCCCGCTCATTGGCATTTTCCAGCCTGTTGGGCACCATGATGATCGCCTGCGGATTGTTGATCACCGCCTGTGTCAATCTATACGTCGCCCATCTAGCCTCCTTCTCCAGCACTATTTGAAGAGGTGGCAGATTTAGAAGACACTCAAGCGCTGCAGTGGGTGTAGTGTCGAAAGCGGCACTGATTGCCAGACACGTTTGTCTTTGTAAGGTAGATAATTTGATTCTCGCGGAGCTCTGTGAGCTCTTAGAGTACCAAGCTACTGCCCCATATGTTATCATTGGTCTTATGATCGCGATATAGAGCCAGTGCATTTGTTTGGGATGTATGCCCCATGTTTTGCCGCAAATGCGTCTGCAGGTCCATAGTGACAGTTTCGCTTTCGCGGCAATTTTATCCAGATGCGCATCCCAGTTAAGTGTTTTATCTAAGGTAATTCCCAGATACTTCACTGTCTTCGCAAATGGGATAGTTTCTCCTTTGAGTGAAGGTGGTCTTAGCCTTTTCTTCCTTGTGAACGGTACTATAACTGTTTTGTGTGGGTCCACAGATAGTTGTTCCCTTTCACACCAGTCATAGACCACGGTTAGCACCTCTTGCAGATCCTCTGAAATAGTTCTTTGCAAGTTGCTTCTTATCAGTATTACTAGATCATCCGCGTATGCCTGCACCTCCACATCCCACAGCGAGAGGACCGCCAGCAGACCATCCATCAGAAGAGACCACAGAAGGGGCGACAAAACCCCGCCCTGCGGACATCCTCTAACAGCCCTGGATCTGTAGCTCTCCCCCTGTAGGGTTGTTGTGCCCACTCTGCAGTTTAACATACTTCCGATTCAGTTCCTTATTTGTGGTCAACCCCTCTTTCAGCTAATGCTGTGTATAAGGAGTTTCTAATGCATTATTGAATGCTTCTTCGATGTTTAAGAATACACCCATCGCGATAGTCTTGCTTTCTAACGCTTGTGTTATGTTCCCGACAAGGTTGTTTTAGTGCTAGTTCTGTAGATTTGCCGGTCTGATACGCATATTGGTGAGCATTCAGTGGATACTCACCAAGTGCACCCGTTCTAATGTGCACGTCGAGTATCTTTTCCATGCATTTCAACAGAAAGGAGGTTAGACTTATAGGTCTCCATGAGTTAGGTGTTGATTCCCTACGTCCCATTTTTGGGATGTACACCACTCTGAATTTAGTCCAGCTGCTAGGTATATAATTACTCGCTAGGCTGGCTCTAAAAAGTTTGATTAAGAACGGTGTTAATACTTCCAGACTGTTCTGCAGCAGTGCTGGAAATATTCCGTCCTCACCAGGTGATTTAAAAGGCTGAAACGGTAGAATAGCACTTTTAATTGTTGATGCATTAATGATGTTCTTGGGGATAATCCAGTCGCCCGCTTTTGACCGATTTGATCGGTCTCAAACAGGCTCCTCCTCATCATTATGTAATATCCGACATCCCGGGAAATGAGTGCTAGCCAGAAGCTCCAACGTCTCCATACCAGATTCCGTGAAGGATCCGTCAGGTCGTTTTAGCGATCCTAACTCCTGAACGGGTTCTCTAGAGAGGATTCTATGGATCCTTGCACTGCCAGGTGCATCTGTTATGCCCTGGCAGAAGGTTTCCCATGAATTCCTTTTTGCCTCTCTGATGGCTTTGTTGTAGTTCGTTAGAGCAGTTCTGTATTGATCCCATGTGCCGGCCTCTTTAGCTCTATTAAAGAGTTTACGAACCTCCTTCCTTTGTTTGTCAAGGGAGTTGTTCCACCAAGTGGTTCCTCTGTTGTCCCTTTTAGTCTTGACTGGACAGTTTTCATGATAAGCCGTATTTATCGCTGTCCTCAGTTGCTCCGAGGCCAGCTCAATCTGATCACGATTTGATATCTTTGCAATAGAGGTCCGCATTTGCTCCTTAAGGGTAAGACTAAAACCAGCCCAATCAGTGCACTTAGGATCCCTGTATTCAAAGATGAGTCTTTCCCCTGTTTCAGATTGAAGAGAATATGTCTATGATCAGAGCACGAGGGCTCTGATGATACTATCCAATCTGAGATTCTTGTGCATAAGAGATTATCACTGATCGTTAGATCTAATACCTCCTGCCTATTGGCAGTTACAAAGGTTGGTTCAGAGCCCCTGTTATTAACAACCAGCCCCTCCCCTAGTAAATAATTGTATAATGACTCACCTCTTTGGTTGGTGTCCGTGCTGCATGGTGCGCATTGGCATCACATCCAACCAATAGATGGATGTTCTTCCTCCGACTGTAGGCGACCAAGTTCCGCACTTTAATGGGAGGAAGTTGGTTTGCTTCAGCGTCCCCAGGAAAGTAGGCAGAGCAAACGATCTTATCCGTTGTGTCCTGTCCTATGGGTATTTTGACAAGCGCTGTCGCCATGTCCCGCGAGCAATGATTTGAAATTTTGAAATGTTTTATGTTATGTTTTTGATTAAGATACATGCTGGATCTATTTCCAGAGCAAATTATCTTACCTGATGTATTACCTAGGCCTCGTATTTGGCCTGTTGTTGATAGCCAGGATTCCTGGAGAAGGGCGATATCTACCCGCCCTTCATTAAAAGTTTTGCCAAGGATGTATGAAGCAGCCTTGGCATGTTGCAGTTTGGCCTGCAGAAAAATGGTCTTATTTTCCATTTTTCTTCCCAGTCTGCTCATCCAAAGGGGCCCTACCTCCTTGTTTTTTCGACCCTTTGGTCCCCTTGCCAGGGATGGACATTCCTTTCCCTTTCAGGGGGCCTGGTCGAGGTGCGACATTTTTTGAGAGGGATTTGGCTCCACCCGAAGTTTAATCTGTTGCTTCCACCAATCCGGTCTCAGGTTTCGAAGCTCCTGTGAAGACAGGATCAACCCTACCTTCAGCTTCCTCCTGAGGGGTTTCGGCGGAAGTGCCAGCCTCCTGTTCATGTGGGGCATCTCTCCGTTCCCCCCGTGGCTTAGGACGGAATTGGACCTGTCCAAATTCAAAGAAGGGTCTGAAGTCCATCCCCTTCAGAGTCGCCATTGATTTGTCATCAATGGCGAATGTCCAGGTTTGTCCTGGACCTGATTCTTTGCGGTGTAGAATTGTCCACTCCCGGGTGTTTAGACTGCGGTTCATATTTCGCAGTCTTGTAAGAACCACTTCCGATGTCAACCGTTTGTCGTTATCATCGGGTATGTATGCGATGCATATATGTGGTTTTGGCATGTCGACTCCGCTGACGGCTTTTAGTTGAGCACCCTCCCATGGCTTCAGGACGGTTACTACGTTCTTAAGCCATGTCATGCTCGCGTCGTCAGCGCAAGTCACTTGCAGCCAGCCTGGCCTAGCTGCACATCCCAAAAAGCGGACTTGAGGTCCGTCTTCCTTGAGCTTGTCTACAGACGTCATTATGGCGTTCTGTATCAGCCTAGTTTGACTGTTATCCAATGAGGCAGCCGGGGTATCAGTGTGGACTATACCAACTCTAATGCCCCGCAGTGCCGCCCCATAGGATAAGCCAGGGGTGGTTGTTCCAGCCCTGTG
This sequence comes from Pissodes strobi, assembly GCA_016904865.1. Lineage (NCBI taxonomy): Eukaryota > Metazoa > Arthropoda > Insecta > Coleoptera > Curculionidae > Pissodes > Pissodes strobi. The sequence continues at coordinate 32,776 of MU188108.1, read as the reverse complement.
CTTCTTTGCCTGTTGTTCAGGTGTGCTGCCGTCAGATCGTGTGCGTTTTCCGCCCTGTAATCTGCTGGTGGAGGGGCGGTCTTCCTGCTCCCGAATAGTGGGCAGTTGTCTCCGTCCTTCCCGGGTTCAGGTCTTCCTTGTCCCTTTTTTTCCCTCAAGTGCCTTTTTCAAGGCTGTGGGGTAGTCTAACCCCTCTTGAAGGAATCGTTTTAGACGTTTTTTCGCCGAATTTGGTAGCCTCCTTCTCCTGAGAATAGGTTTCTCAAGAGCGGCCAGCTCCCCTTCGGTCTCGCTCCTCTCTTCCTCTGTGGTGGGCAAGCCTAACAGGCTTCTTTCCGCCCCAGAAGAAAGGCTACTGGTTTCAGGATTGGTTGGTTTATTTCCAGCCTCTCCTGTTGTTGATAGATAGTGTCTAAGTAATCGTTGGTTTGCTCTAATTTGTTACGAGTTTACATAGAGTAGGATTCGTTTTTGTTTGTGTGAAGAGTGGTGTTTACTTTGTATAATAATGTTGTATATTATATATTATATCTTCGATTGGGTGATATTTATATGATACAAAGTGGTGTGTTGTGATGTTGTTATGTAGGATTGTCCTAAGGATGTAGGTAGGACGGGAATTCGCATTTCTGTTACTTTTATGCTAGTTATCAATGTCATAAATACTAGCAGGTGTAGTGGATAAGTCATTACCTCAAACAAGGAAACGTTGCGGTTTAAGCAAGTTTTTGTGAATGTTGGTTTGTCTTGTTCCTATAGTAATTCCGTTGTCTATAAAAGAATTTGGAACTCTTTCGTATTTATTTTCCGTTTTTACTTTAGATTTTATGGAGAATGTCTTTGTGTATAAGGGTTTATTAGGATCTATGAGTGGTTCGTTTTGTCTACACAATTTCGTTTGTCTAGGATAGTACGTTGATTGATTGTTAATTTTTCATGTATCATTTTGTTAATGGTTTTTATGTTGTCTGAATGAGTTTCCATATAGGCTGTTAATTTTAAATTTTCAGACATTTCTAATGGGTCTTTGTAGTCTAATTTGCCTTTCATGATTTGGAATGGCGTATATTCTAAGGTGGAATGAATAGAATTGTTATAGGGTAGAATGGCATAATTCATGAGAGTAATTATGTTTTCGTGCGGTTTTTCATTTTTTAGTTTTAAAATCGTTTCAGCGAGGGTGGAATGAAGTCGCTCGATAGGAGAGTTAGAATTTGGGTTTCTCGGAGTACATAAATGAATTTCTATTTCGTGTAGGGAACAGAAATTTTGTATAAGTTCATTTTTGAACGATGTTCTGTTGTCGGTAGTTATTTTTCTGGGAATTCCGTAATGATTTATAAAGATGATAAGTTTATTGGCAATTTCGACACTAGTAGTAGAGTTCAAGGGATATGCTTGGCCTAGTTTCGAGAAACGGTCAATTATGGTGAGGAATGAAACATTATGAGTTTTGTATATGTCCAATGGTCAAATGGTTCATGTCCAATAGGAGTAGGTTTGAAAACTAATTTATTAAAAGGGCGTCTTTCATATTTCGATTTTTGGCATATTTCACAGAGATTGACATAGATTTTTACATCGTTCTCCATGTGAGGCCAATAGAAGTCCTTTTTTAATGAACTAATGTTTTCTTGTAAACCTCTATGAGAAGTTTTAGTTTCGTGGTAATTTTTTATTTTGCATTGTTGTTCGTCGGTGTCAGTGACGTCTTCTAGTAATGTGTTGGAAATGAATAGGTTAAATGCGTTGTTCTTAAAGTATTTTTGGAAAACTCTTAGAATTATTGGTTCTAAAGTTTTATTCTTAAAGTAGAGACAGTATGTTGTTTTAGGTATCAAATTTTCCTTAATTACCTTACAGATATCATCTTCTTATAGATCATTATTAAGGAATACATATATTCGTTGTTTGTAGAATATTTTTGGTTTTTGTATTTTAAATTGGTTGAATTTGAGTAGCGGAAAATTATTTGATTTTTATAAATGTTTATTGCTTTTTGAACATACCAATAATGGGATCTCCGATACTCGAATGTTGTGTTTCTAAATCGTCGGTGGGGTTACCTGATTTAGTTTTATTAGTATGACCTTGTTTAGGGGGTTTTACTTGAATGTTTGATATGACTTTAATTTTTGGATTTTCTGGCTTAGAAGGATTCAGAATTTCTGTTATTTCTTCTTCTGATATTGGGGGTATTTTGCTAAGGTCATATTTGATGTCTGATTTTTCTGGGTCTAAGGATTTCATAATTTCTTCTAAATCTGCGTTAGATAGCTGGGGTAGTTCGTCAGAGTCGTAGTTGGAGAATAATGACAATTGGTCATCTTCTAGGACGCTTATTGATATTCGAGATAATGCATCTGCATTACAATTATTCTTTCCTTTTTTATATTTTATTTCATAGTCGATTTTTAATCGCCATCTGACTAATTTGGAATTTGGCTCTTTGATAGAGAATAGCCATTCAAGAGGTTTATGGTCGGAAAGTATTTTGAATTTAGTACCGAACAGATATGGTCTGAAATATTTGGTTGCCCATACGATCGCTAATAATTCCTTTTCGATCGTACTATAATTTTGTTCAGCTGGGTTCAATGTTCTTGAGACCTGAGGCATATGCGATGGGTAAATCGCTGCCAACGGTGCCTTGCGACAAGATCGCACCTATAGCGTAATTTAAAGCATCTGTCGTCAACAAAAAGGGCTGTTCGAAATCTGGATGTTGTAAGAGAGGATCGTTTGTCAAGCTGTTTTTACATGTTTCGAAACAGTTTATAAATTCGGGGTCGTGTATTATTTTTTTTGTTCTCTCTTAAGCAGTTTGTCATCGGTTTAGTTAAGTGGGCAAAGTTCTTGATAAATTTACGGTAGTACCCAATTAATCCTAAAAATTATTTAATTTCCTTAGAAGTTTTCGGAATTGGGAAGTTTTTTATGGCTTCGATTTTTTTTTGGATTGGGTTTAATACCTTGGGGCGTTATTACATGTCCTAGGAATTCTACAGTTTTATGGAGGAATTCCGATTTATCTAATTGGATCTTTAAATTGTGTTCTTGTTCTTATTTTAAGTTTGAAATGTGTTCTTGGGAAATGGAAAAAATGATTGATGATGATGTCGTCCATATAGACTAGACATATTTTACCTTGAAGTTCTTTGAGAACATTGTCCATTACGCGTTGAAAAGTCGCGGGGGCATTTTTTAAGCCAAATGGCATACGAAGGTATTCGTAGTGCCCGTTTTCTACGCTGAAAGCTATCTTGGGTATGGAATTTTCATGCATTTCAATCTGGTGAAATCCAGATGCTAAGTCTAGGGTCGTAAAGTATTGACTTCTGCCTAACTTGTCAAGAATGTCAGTAATGTTTGGTATTGGATACCTGTCGTCAATTGTCTTTTCATTAATTTTTCTATAGTCGATAACAATTCTCCACTTTTGATTGCCGGAGGCATCTGCCTTTTTGGGGACAATCCAAACAGAGGAGGACCAGGGACTTGAAGAGGGTCTAATTATGTTATCGTTTGTGATATTTGTTTTTGTATCTCTTGTTCATGGACGTAGGGGTACCTATATGATTTAGTATGTACATTGTACAGGAATTTCATCGGATGTTTTAATTTCGTGTTTCACGGCAGTGGCGAAAGTTAATTTGTCATGTGGCTTGTGCAGAACATTTGGGAATTGACTAATTAATTTCTTTAAATCCTTTTTTTCTTCAGAATTTAGATGTTCTGATCGAATTAGTGAAAAATCGTTGTTTTCATTTGAATAGTTTATTTGTTGGAAGTTGGGATTTTGAAATTCGCTTTCAATTTGTTCAATATTGAAAATTTCGAATTCCTAGTTGTCAAAGAATGTAGCTTTTTTCTTTTATAGAGTCTCGGTCAAATTTCAACATTAAGCTAGTTCCGGTTAGATTTCTTATTTCTAACGTAACGGTGCCATTTTTAGCAATCAAAAGAGAAGGTGGAATTTCAATTTGATTATTAGACATGTGTGGGAGATAAAGTTCCGTGTTGCCAGCGATGGTTGTGAATATTCAAATTTAGCTTACGGAGATCTCTGATGCCTAATATACCGTCAAAGAAATCATGAAAGTCGTACAGAACGAATTCTAGTTCGTTGTTGAGACCATATTCTTCGAGTAAAGGGATTTTTGCTTTATTTTTTGTTTTTGTTTTACCTCTACAGGTACCAAGGGTGGTATTAAAATTAAAAATTGTTTTTGGATAATATTGTTCTGCTATTATTGGTCTTAATAGGGAGGTGTGACTTCCTGTGTCGACTAGAAGTTTTACAGGAGGGTTTCCTATTTCGATATAGGGAAGTGAATTTACTTGGAAACTGTTTAAGCTTAAAGCGGACTTTTGTTCTCCGAGGCTTGCATCGGAAAATTTTCGCTTTCGTTATGTTGGGTCGATTCATATGAATCGTCGAAATATTTTGTGTCTTCAGTCTGTGGGTAATTATAATAATTTAGTACAAAGGGGGTAGTGATGGAATTCTACTTATTGTGAACATGGGTGTCGGTTTCCCGGTTGGTTTGTGCGAGTTTTCTTTTGAAAACACGTTGGTTGGTTTCCCAAATACTTGCTGATTTGTGGGAAAGTGATGCTTTACAAGTCTGGATTGAATATTGATGGGTTGACTAGGAAATATTGGTTTTGGGGTCATTTGCCAATTATTTTGCGAGGAGTTGGGCAAATACTGCGATTGAGTTGGCTGAAAGATGGGCTGTGTTTGCGATCTAGGATTTTGTTGAGGTTGGCTGAAAATCGGTCGATGTATTTGGTGTTTAGCATTAATTTGCTGTTCAATTAGAGAATGGTTTAGAACAAGTGAATCGGCTTCCTCGGGGGTCTTAGGATTGTGGAACGTAAGAATCGTTCTAAGTTCACTAGAAACATTGGACATTAAGACGGTAACAGAGGTTAGTTCGGCTTGTTCTATTAGGGCTAGTTTAGTGTTCATGGATAGTGTTGTGTCTGGTGCAATTTTTAGGTTAAGTCGTGTTTTTGAAATTTTTATTCTTTCTACAAAATCAAAAGAAGATACGCTTCTATTTTTTGTCAAAAAGGCAAGTTGTTGTGAAAGTACTTGACGGTTAATTTTCTCGCCAAATTTCTTTTGGAATGCTTGTTGATATCTAGCCATGTGGTTAGGTCATGTCTACATAAAAGAAAATCGTCAGCTTCGCCAATAATTTTTGAACATATAAACGCGAAAACAAATTCTTTTAGAGAATCATCGGTTTGCGATAAATAATATCTATTATTATATTTATCTACACTAGATATAAAATATTCGAGATGATCGTTATTACCTGAGAAGCTTTTGTTAAGTTAAGACTTGCAAGCTCCTTAGAAATAGCAGCAATATCGATTTGATCAATCTCGAGAGACATTCAGATTTAAATATGCTATTCAGATATATATTTATCAAATTAATTTAAAAATTTGCAAATTAAAATAAGGTAATAAATCTTAAATAATAAATAAAAAAAGAATGATTTTCGAAAATACGTATGTCGATTAAATTTTTTAGAACGTAAAAATAAAAATTACACCAATTGTGTTCAAATTTATATGTGGGATTCAGAAAGGAAATATCACTTACGAAAAACGTTTCGATGCTCCGCAGCTGTGAATTTGTTGTTGAGTAGCGAGAGTAGGTTGCTTTGGATCTCGATTAAACAGTTGATACTGACGGTCACTCTGCGCCCAGGGGTTCAGGAAGGGTTGCTTCTGCTTCTTTCTTCCAACCACCAATCGTATGCGAAAGAGGAACTTGCGAGATCCTACCACGACTGCGCCAATTAAGTTTCGCAAAACTTAATAATACTTTTTAAAAAACTAACTTTATTTGAAAATAAAAGAAATTATTTACAATACGACTTCTAACTACAGCTACTGTTGAAAGTCAAGTGCTCGAATTAGTGGTACACTTGCCTTTTTATAATCTTAGAAAAAATATCATAATCTTAAAAATGTCAAAAGTGCATTATAACAAACTCTAGCCTAAATATGTCTATAAATGCAGCACAATCCGTGAGGTCCAATGCAGAGATTTCGATTATATAACTCACGTTCTCATTGAGATGATAAACCATAATTAACTTTATTTTAAGCATATTATATCGATCTACATTCATGTGACGCGACATACACATAAGAGACTAAACATTCATTGTTTATCAGAGTTCCACGAATAATGCAGTGGAAGGCGCAGTATACAGTTTCATCCTATGTTTATTATTTTTTAAAGATTAGTGATGTTTTAACAAATTTTAATATAATATTTTTTATGAAACATATACATATTTAGGAGGTAGTTCGGGAGTACTTAAGTTTAAGTACTTTTTCTTTTGCAAAATTAATTTCTATCTTTAACCAAAGAATATTATATGCTCTTTGCTTTAACTTATTTATAAATGTATGCACAAAACATTTTAAAATTAAAATGACATTGTAAAATAGCTTCAACAGAGTCTGATTTTTCGGTAGTAGAAAAAATGTTTTATATGCTACTCATGTGTAAAGTACCTTTATTTTTTATTCCCATTTATAAAAAGGGTCACTTTACACACTTGTTGCATAAATAACTATTTCCGTATTTCTTTTAAGGGACAGTATGGTCTAAATATTAATAATGATTAAATAGAATAATACCATTATATAGTGATAAAGGCCGAAAAGAGGTAGGTATAATAGAAAAAAATCTGTCATGTTGCCAATCGAATAACCCATCACGAAATAGAAGCATAGAAAAACATTTTTTCATATCCGATTTGCGAGAAAATATCCGTGTCGGTAAAATGGCCAGGAAAATCTAGCAAACATTGACGCATTGGTAAACAGTTCCAAAGAAAATAATATAATTCCCCCTGGATTGCACTGAAATTTTAACGACTGAAGCAAATAAAATAACTGATTGCTAAAAAGGATCGCCTGAGCAAATAAAGTCCAATCAGGTAAACATCGGAATGAAGATAACGCTGATAACGTATTACAAAATAGAGGAGAATTTTGATAAGCTAGTATTGATCTTAATACTTTCTGTTTCGAGAATTAATTGCAGTATATTTCGACATCTCAAAAAAATAACACAAATAAAACGAATAAATGTTTTAAATATAAATGCTTTTATAGCCGAAAAATGTTGAACGAACAGGGTTTCTGGTTATATTTTGAGTGATAGCTAAAATCTTTGTGTGAAAACTTAGCATAGAATATCAAATTAAAAAGTTTTAGGACTTTAGGTGAACCGTAGGAACTTGCTAAAAAAAACAGTTGATGATCGAGTCTGCAAAAAAATGAACAAATTCGTTATTTAAAATGATACGTACTTTATATAGTTCATTTATCTGATAGTCCGTTCATTACTTATTCTGAATATACCAAAACTAACTAAGAATAATGGAAAAAAACTGTGCCATAAGATCAATGCATTAAATCAAGAGATTACTTTATAGCGTTCTCTTTCTAACACATTGATCTTATAGTAAATTTTTTGTCATTTTTCTCAGTCAGTTTTAAACGTATAGGTTTCAGGAATTATCTATTTATTTTTTAGAAGCCTGATTGTTTCTTTGTCAATAAATCAGTATGATTCAGGTAAAACCCCAAAATGTTTTAAACTTGACGTAGCATGTTATCTCTACCAAGGTTTACAGAATTAAATTCTGTAAACTTTGTCTCTACAAATAAAGATTTTAGATATCATTCTAAATATAACCAGAAACTCTGTACACATAAGGAAAAATACGTCAAGCAGAATTTATAATACCAAATTATAAAAAAACACTAATACTCAGATAGGATACCGTTCAATAAACGCCTATGGATATATAGTGGATGCCAGTGGCGCACGAGATGTACAAGGGTGTGTTCTGCATTAAAAATAATTCAAGCAAAAATTAACTTGCTAATTCCAATATTTGTTTGTATTTGTGATGTCGGTCGAACGAGTTCTTTAATTTTAATTTTGTTTTCGTACGCCAAGGATCTAAAGCTATGAGTTTGTAAATACTCGATTGAATTCCTATTGACACATCTAATTAGAATAATACGATACACGGCCGCGCGCGTGATTCGAAATAAACAAAGCAACTGTTGTGTGCTGCCGCCGTGCAGCCGCAAATCATCCATAAATTGCTGTATTGAGCTCCGTGCAGTGCTCCACCAATCTGACGTATCATGTTCAGGAATCGTTCACTGTGCACCCCTCCGTCCCGCGCTTGTCGGAAAACAGACCTAAGGACTTGCAAGCCGTAAAACTTACGGTAGGTGTTAAAATGTTGCCGTTATTGAAACAATCTAGGAATTAATTTGTGAATTGTACAAAACTATTGTCAACTAACATAAAATCATACAGTGGAAAGTTTGAACTTAACCTTGAATCGCAATTATAAATTGTTGTTAATTAAAGTATAAACTGTTATGATTAACCTTGTTGACAATTCAAAACAATACTCGAATTAGAGGTCAAAGTTTGATATAAAAAGCTGTGCAGCAGCCCATACCGGCAGACTTTGATCTCCAGTGCGAATTACCGAAAGGGAAAAGCCCCTCTGGTAGATCAAAGCTCTCACTTTTAAAAAAGACCTATCAGTGCGAATTACCGAAAGGGAAAAGCCCCTCTGATCAGACACGGTTAAAAAAGACCTATCAGTGCGAATTACCGAAAGGGAAAAGCCCCTCTGATCAGGCACGCCTTAAAAGTGAATCAGTGAAAATTAATAACGCCATAAGGCAAAGTGCTATTTAAATTAATACAAATAAAAACTAAAATTACGTAACCTAAAACTTTCATCCACAAAACAATGGATCCGCCCTTCCGGCGCCCTTTCTTTTTGCTACCCGCCGGTCAATATATATGAGGACGCCGTTTCGACCCCCGTACATAGGACACAGGACCCAGGACTCGTCGAGGAGATACGCTTTTTCCAGATAGACCTCTGATCCAGCTAAAAATAATATTTTGCATCAAACCAAGCCGTTTATATTTTTTATAGCCGTGGTGACCCACGAGATTGTTTTCTGTACCAGTTTTCTTTGAGATTTTTTGGAAATCATAACAATTCGTCTTGTTGACCATTTGGTGTAAGCACCAGTATTATATAGCTATCTTCTTTTAAATAAATCTTGCAACTAAGGTCGCACATTTAGTCATCACATACTATCAATACAGAAGAACAAAACATACCTACTTCTAAGACAGTTTGGACCATAAGAAGAGTAAGAAAAATCAGTACATGCATAGAATGGACCAATGGACCAAGCCAAGTAATAATCAGAAAGAAGACAGAGAGGCCAATAATGAAGCAAAGCAATTTCAGTTAATTATGCGAGGGGCAAAACAAGCAATGGCAAAATATAAGAAAGAGAATAATCAACAAAAAATTAAGAGTAGTGCCATTATGGACAAAAAAGGGGTGCACAGTTAGAGGAACAACTACTAACAATTTTTAGTGAAAAAAGTTGCGTGAAATTAAAATTTTAAAAAAACGCGCAACAATGACAAATACCTTAGATAATAGAGACGATAATATTTAGTCGGAGGAACAAGCAAATAGAAAAAGAAGTAGAAGAAAGAAGAAGTTTTTAAGAAGTAGGTAATATGGAAATAAAGGAGAAAATAAGAAATTAGTATATACAGGACGTATAAAGAATGCTGAACCCAACTGTCTCAGATAAATACCTCATAGGGAAAATCACAAGTCAGACACTTGGAAAGCAAAATATACGAGGAACTAAGAGATGAAATTCGAGTTTCATTAAAAGTATATATGAATAGACAATGTACGAGGAAAGATTAAACTAGTATTAAAGATGAATATCGCCAAATATAGGGAAAGTTATACAATACTATTATCTAAGGTACTACTGTCAAGAAACTAAGTAAATACAAAAACAAAATAAAAATTAAGTAAAAATGTAACCAGAAACTAAGTAAATGCAATGAAACCAGAAACTAAGTAAGAAGTAACCAAAAACTAAGCAAATGCAAGGAAACCAAAAACTAAGAAGAAAGCAGAAACTAAGTAACTAAGAAGAGGATTCAGAGGACACAGCGGATGATAGTACAGAGGATACGGAAATACAGTTAGTTATACAAGAGGCAAAAAAAAGAAAAACGTGAGAAAGATAAGGGGCAACAAAACAGTAATAAAATTGAGAAAAATGAAAGTATACATAAAAAAGAGGGCGAGGACCTCGAAAGAAGACTATTAGCAATTTTGGGGAAAGACAATAATAAAATTGAGAGTGAAGGTATGGACGAGAAAGAAGACGAGGACTTTGAAGGAAGACTTTTAGCGATTTTAGGGAGAAAATAATGACAATGCACAAAGTATCTACAAACCCAGGTGTCAATGATAAATACCTTACATATTAGGAAAAATCATAATAAGACACTTAGGAGTGAGAAAAACTAGCATAGAGTATATAGAAAAATATAAGATATATTTAAAATGGAAACAATATGTACTTAAAGTAGAAAATAAAGTACATAGATATTAGAATGGAAAATAGAGTACATAGATATTGTATATACTTAGAGTAGAAAATAAAGCACATAGAAAAATATTAGAGGCACTTAGAGAAGCAAACAGAGATATATTAGAAAGATGGAACAAGAATTTGGAATGCAAGTGTTATTGACAACTATCTAAGATACTAGAGAAAGTCATACTAAAAACATGAAGGCGTCCAAATAGATGATATAGAAAGTTAATATAGAGAAAAATGTGACTAGAAAAGTTTAGTTCATTTATGTGAATAATAAAGTTTAAATGGAGAAATGAAACTTTAGTAAAGTTATAATGAGAACGCAATTGTTTTCGATTAATACCATACAGGGAAAGTCATAGAAAAACATATGAGCGTTTCGAGTGAGGAGAAACTAGGAGAAATAAGAAGTTTAATGGGAAACTAGGTAGAAGACGATCTAATGAGAAAACATATAGGCATAGACTATATGTAAAACGGACTTAGGTAGTGATGAATATCTTATCGAGAAAATCACAACACTTAAGGGCCACGGAGCATTGAAAGTTTAGAATGTGTACATAAAAATCAGCTGAGATTAAGAAATATACTAGTAAAAATAGGATATAAATAGTGTAAAATAATGAATACATAAACGCCGAATATATATAGGATACGCGATATAAACATATGGCAAACAGTAATATATATGGAGATAATAAAATAATAAATATACATACCAAAACTCTACACAAGCGCAACAGGTTCCGGAGCCTCGAGCGCCATGTATTAGAGAATAAAGGCAGCGCCAGCGTCACGATGTCCAAAGAAAAAAAAAGGGGGACCTAGAAAGAAAAAATGTTGTAAAATAATGCAGTGAAAGGAATAAAGGCAGGACACGCCGTACACACAAAATGTGCATTAAGACTCAGATGGGCTACACTTGTGCAAACCATATGAAAACAAATTGTGTTACTTACCAAGATTTTCCGGCGATATGCTTCAAGAACCCGCATGCGCCAGAAAACTATTTCACGGAGCCTCGGTGGAGGACCTTACGATTCACTGCTCAATGAAATGTCACAGGTCTTCACTAATGGTCATTACTGAAATAGGGGATGATGAATATATTATCACGCACCCTGAAGAGGGCATGGAATTAATCTGTATGGAACTGCTCACTCCAATACAGAGCAATAAAACGTCAGTTACAGGTGAACTAAGAACAACCTCAAGTAAAGAATTGCTACAGAAATCAAGCAATCGGAAAAGTCATCAAATAAATACCGCACAGTATCATGGATATATGGAACAGTGTACTATCGTTTACAGTATACATAATATTTCACAAACTCAAGCCAATACTAACCCTATTAACAACCCTTGTACATGCACTACGTGCAGCAAATGAAATCATGCACGATATACTATTTAAAATAACTTGTAGCATATTTCTAATATTCCTAATATATCTATTATTTAAATTATATAGGTACTTACGCAATACGACCAGTTCCACCGGCACAAATCACCCCCTAAACCACAAGATGGATACACTTTAAGGATAGAAAATCAGGATTCAGACGGTAGCCTAAATTGCATATTTCAAAAGATTGCAGTTAGTCGACCCGAGCAATGGAACATCAACATGACCTGCATTTAATTTTTTGCCGACTATGCACAGTAGTATAAATACGTATCGTATCATATTATAATATTTAGAAATAATGGCTAAGCTGTATTTAAATTATCGTAATAGATAGGCTAAAATACGAATAGATATAGGACTGCCAGATATACATATATATGAATAATCAAAGAATTATTTTTTAATTCTTTATACGAAGACTTACAATAAGTAATAAATAAGAATCCTAAATATGATGAAATATTGGTATAAATAATCCAAATCTAATAAAAATAGAAACGGAAACGTCTTAAAATGTTTATTATAACTAAAAATATATATAAATAGTAGGCCGCCTAAATCTGACCACAACGGTCATATATTGTTATTGTATTTGGCAACTAAAAAATTGATTGATTGTTATTAAATTAGTTATTAGTTAATTATTAAAACAAACCTTTCTTTTTGTTCCATGTAAGCAAAAAGCACTGGGTCAAGCAACATACAGAGTAGACAACACTTCAAGACTAATACCGGGTGGACAAAACTGAGGCACGACACGAAGTGGACAACAAGTAACATGAATGGGCAAACTATTGCATCCAGCCAGAACGTCTTGGACCGAGTAGAGATCAGTACGGCCGGGTTGTGATAGTGTTAATTTAAGGTTGAATGCAAAATGTAAAAAATATATATATATATGTAGTAAGGGAATAGCATATCTAGTAATAAACTCCGGAGGCCGTCGTTTTCTGGAAGGGGGGCATGTGTC